>MJUU01058430.1:33689-71809 GCA_002080025.1 Modiolus philippinarum | reverse complement strand
GAAAGAGTCTCGACCTGTCTCGACCAGTCTGCTATAGTACTGAAAGAGTCTCGACCTGTCTTGACCAGTCTGATTTAGTACTGAAAGAGTCTCGACCTGTCTTGGCCAGGCTAAAGTTGTAATGAAATAGTTTTGATCTTGAAAATCTCTTATATATGCTTTGAATAAGTTAATTAATTTAGTGTTTAAAAATTGAATTCTAAAACCAACCCTTCATGCATTGATTGCAAAATGTTCCTCAGATGCTTTCATTATTGTTATATATAAAATATCAAAAATTCTAAATTCACCTTATCAGCTAGCATTACCATATGAGGAACATAAAAATAATATAATGTATAGCAATAGTTTTATACTACATTTATTAATGCAAACACATTTATAGGAAACATACTAATAAAAAAATAATAAAATAGAAAGAACAATTAACTGTCATAATTTTTTTGTTTAATTTGCAAGGGGTTTTTATTTTAGAAAAGGAATTTTTGCTATTGATGTAATTGAAGTTTTAAAACATCAATTCCCCCTTCAAATTTAACTTGTGTATGAAACATGTGGTTGCCAAAAATTGCTATTTTAGGTACATGTTATATTCAATGATGTAATATAAAATATACATGTAATATACACAGATGTCAGCCGGACGGCAAAGTCTATAATGGCTGCGTTTCTCATGACCCGAGTCACGTGACTTTCATTGAAAAATGCGTGTCAGACACGTGTTCAAAAATCCTGACACATCACAAATCTTCGATGTTTAGAATTAAAGCTGTATAACGCTTTCACTCCCACATTATTATTGTTTCTGTTGATGTCACTAAAATGCCTTAAATAAATCTAGCTTCTTTGCTATTTGACAAAAAGTTCAATTAATTTAGACAGGTTCAGACTGGTAGAGACAGGTCGAGACTCTTTCAGTACAGGTCCAGACTAGTTGAGACAGGTCGAGACTGGTTCAGTAAATTTCAGACTGAATCAGACTTTGGTCGAGACTACTTTAGTTATTTTCAGACAATTTGAGACTGGTCGAGTACTTTTCAGTACAAAAAGTGCCCGTTTCAGACTTTTAGTGTTTTTTAGTGTTAGTGATGAATGGTATCTAATAATTTGATGTATGATTTACGTGCAGAACTATAAATAAAACATCCATAATCTAACTTTGATCGAATCAACGATAGACAAAAATTTATTAAAACAGTGCTATCTGCACCCAAGTCGGTACTCGACACCACTTTTAAAATATCTAATGACTTGAGGAATTTTTTAAAATTTAGATATGGGGGAGAGGGGAAAGTTTACTGTCGAATATTAAACCAAGGAACTTGGCCTCTTTTACAATAGTTTAAGTTAATTGTATAGTTTAATCTCTGGGTCTGGGAACATTTTCCGCTAACAACAGAAATGCATCCCGACCCTTATAGAGCTTGAAAATTTAAAAAAATAGTTACTTGTTTCCACATAGGTGGTAGTTTCCCTTTTTCCCAAATTTTATGAGAAAAGGTTTAACAGAATTTCCAGAGTTGTTATAGGAATATGTTTGAGGAGTTGATAATGAATATCGTCAGGACCACAAGCCTTGTCATGTGCCTCATCTAAGGACTGTTTCAATTCATCCATCGAAAACAATCTGTTGTATTCCTCTGTATTTTTAAATTTAAAGTTAAGTTTGTTTCTTTCTTTTTGTTCTGTAATTCTCTGGAATTTGGGTCCTAGATTTTTAGAAGAAGAATGTTTCTCAAAAGGTTCTCTAATTTTTTTTTGGAATATCTTTTTCAGATGTTAAAATATCTTGCCCGTTTTTAATGTGATGGACATTAGCTTTTCTATTTTTACTCTTGATTTTTTTGTACCATGTTCCATACTTTGTTCATAGGGGTATGGCAATTTAATTTTGAAACAAAGTTACGCCAAGAGGTGCGTCTTTTTGGTTTCAAGGTTCTTCGAGCTTTTGCACGAAAAAAAAAAACAAAAAAAAAGACGCGAAATTGCCACGATTGTCTGTCGCTGGGTGTTTATTGAAAAATTGCTCTGCCTTTTTATGATGTTTGGGTTTGCTGAGGTTTTCGGATATATTTATCTGCTATGGAAAGTATTTTTTCACTGAATAGACTTATCGGATCAAGAACATCTTCAAACAATTCCGATTTAAATTCATCTCTACATAAATTTTCATACAGAGTCCAATCAGCTTCATCAAATTTAAAGCGCTGTGGCTTTTCTCCAGTACTTGAAGAATTATTGGAAAGTGATCACTACTACATAAGTCACAGTGCACTTTCCAAGAGAAGTCCAAAAGTAGAGATGGGTCAGTTATAGCTAGGTCTATAGCTGAGTATGTCCCATTTCCAGGATGTAAATAAGTATAAAATGAAAGGAATTGGGGTAAATGTCAAGGAGACAACATCCCATATTCAGGTTAAAACGAACCAAAACAAAGCATCGAAGGGTCACCGTACGGTCTTCAACACAGTGAGGAACCTCACACCATATAGCAAACCCTAAATGGCCCTAAAAAGGTAAAAAAAGTGAATAAACCAATGGAAACAAACCACATCCAATAACCCGAATATGAAGAAACTAAAATTTGATAAGAAGACAAGCAAGGACAAGCCAATGACCAACATATTCTTGACTTGGGACAATGTTTGAATCGTCATTAAAAATACATAAACTTTCCTGCGACATTATGTCTTCATTTTTTTTACCTTTGTCATTCAACGCAGAAATACCCAAAGTGGATTGTGAGCATTGAAATCGCCCATTATTATAAATGGGGCGGGCAGTTGGTCGGTCAAGTTTTAAAGTTCACTCAGACTGGGTTTGGAATTTGGTGGTAAATATACAGAAAATAATTTGATCGTTTTATCTAAAGAAATTCTCACTGCAATAGCTTGAAGATTGGTATTGAGTTCAACAGTACTGTGGACAAAATTGTTGTTGACAAGAATGGTTGAACCGCCAGCAGCTCGTTCATTCTCAGCTACATAAGTGCTGTAGGGAGAGTAGTTCTTAACATTTAACGTATCACTTTTCTTCAGGTGCGTTTCCTGAAGACAAAATGCCGCAGGATTAATAGCTTGAATTAGTAAATAAAATTTATCTGAAAACCTCGGCAATTCCATTGAATTATATTGTTCATTTTAGTCTTAATGGTGAGAAATTTCCCTTTCGGAAATCCGAGGGATGACGAAACGATGGACCACTTACCTACTATATGGCTGTTCATTTTCGATGTTGTTTTCTGTTTCTGTATCCGTCTGATCATGATCTTCAAAGGTTCCCCAAATGTAAGTATTCCACCATGGTTTAGGGCGTTGACGGGGACTTCCAGATTAACCTTATCTTCGTATGAAGGCATGCTTTCATATCTATTATATGTGCTAATAGATGATTTTTCATGTCTGCTTTGTCTTTGGTTCTCTGCCTTTTTGGTTTGATATTATCAGCAAATGATGAACGTTCTGCTGATTTTCCAACTTCTAATTAGATAAACCAGAAGAAGATTTATTTTTAGTTCGCTTTGGAGACGATTTTGCTTTAGTAGAAGTTGAATGTTGTGTTGACCTTGTTGCTGAATTAACTGTTTGTTTTCTAGTTTTTTGTTTAAATTTAGTTGGGGTTACAATTTGTTCTTTAGAAACTGTTTTAACAGGCAACTTTTGAGGGTTCTCTTTGTCATTTGGCCAGGTCAAAATTGTTTTTGTCTCCATATGCGATACAGAGGGTCGCTGTCTAACTTTATCTGCATATGAAGTTGCTGCTTTAACTGTGTTGGTTGATAAAATTTGACGGGCTTCGTTCAAAGAAATGTTTCTGTCTGTTTTGATTTAAAGAATTTCCCTTTCTTTGATATAAAGGGGACAATCTCACGAGGATGACATATGCTTATCGCTGTAGTTTGCATATTTTAGAGCATTACTACAGTCAGTGCCTTGGTGTCCCTCATCCCCGCATCTAAAAAACTTCAGTTTGCCCCTACACTGTTTGGTACCATGTCCAAACTTTTGGCAAGTGCAGCATCTGACTGGGTTGGGAAAGAATTTGTCCACCTTTATACCAAAGGGACCAATTTTCAATAATGTTGGAGGAACTAACGTGTTGAAAGTTAAAAGAAAAAAGCGAAATTTAACAGTGCTTCCAGATTTCTTCGAAATAAATCTTTGAACTTTTGTAACTCCTTGTGACGATAGTTCGTTACAAAGTTTCTTCATCATCATGATCTGAGAGATACCGACTTCTATCTCTCATAATACCTCGACTGCTATTGAGGGTTCTGTGAGGAGATGCCGAACTTTTAATTCTAATATTTTTGAAATCTAAGTAAATTTTCACTTTGATCTTTAGAGATTGCTTCAATTAATAAATCACCTGGTACATCCTTGACACGACTATCACCGTTCCAGCAATGCTTAATTGGTCTTTTGTAAAGCAAAAGGGTTGATTTTGTATATTGGTTTATCAGGTAATCCAGTCAGCACAATGAATTTTGTCCAGCTGTTATCTTTAACTTCTGGGATGTAATCATCAGATTTTCTTTTTTTTTATTTGGAACTGGTTGGTTTTGGGGTCTAAGTTTTGCCATGCAGTAAGAAAGAGGTTTCACCATCTTTGTCAAGCACCCACCACGGAGTGCCAACAGGGGGCGAAAGTTTTATTCTACGGATCTCCACAAAGAAAGTATCAAGTGTTCCAAAGATCGTACACTCAAGTGGCAGTGATGGAAAGCGTACTACTTGATTGACCCATGATCCACCGCCATCTCCAGTACCTCCTACATTGGATTGATAGTTTAAATCAAGACAAAAAAGTTACACTAGTTAACTTAAACTCAAGTTTTAAGATATGCTAACATGACCAGCCGATTGATCAGACCGCGTCAATTCGACCTGCCATTCAGATGATTTCAGAGCCAAAGTAAGAAATCGATCCTGTATTCTCAGCCCAACGGATAATAATAGCCGAAGCGGGAGTCTGAATACAGAATCTCACCCACCAGGATCTCGTTAACCATCGACACGGGTCTCGACACACGGGAAACGTGTCGCCCCTGTTAGGAAGACTCATACTCAAAGCGGGCTTATTCATAAGCCGGGACCGCGCACGACGGGACTGCATTTTGAGCCAATTTGCAACAATACGAAATATATGTTGTGAAATGGCCACAAATTTACACAAATGCACCAATTTAAAATAGTAATTATTTGCACAGGTGAAAATGTTATAAATACAATAAATGAACAAGTAAAAAAATCAAAGTAAAAGAATGTCAATTCGCAACAAGTTGTTCTGTATTTCACATTGTAATGGTGATGCAGATATTATTTTTCATCATTTGCAAAATAAATAGCTGAAGGTTAATATCATCAAATTAGATCGAGTTCGATTTTGAGCAACATCAAAACAAACTTTCAGAATAATACATATTTTGCATTGGTGGCAGATTTAGGAAAACACGTCTGATGTTTGATTTTAATAAAATTAAGCAAGAAAACGTCATTTTGTTAGATAAAAGTTCTGGGTAACTTTGCCTTTTCAGCGTCCAAAATTTAGCTACATTGTACAGTGAAAAGTGCGAGAAAATCTTCCCGACATTTTTCTATATAACCAATCAAAAATCTCGAGACTTTACACATGTTCGAATGTAAAACTTTTTGGGATATGTTTTAGGACCAAAGGAATACAACTAAGCCAAAAGATACAACATCTGTATTTTTTATGTGCCGGCCACTGCTTGACTCTAAGCTGGAATGCTACTTCAAAAGCAGGATATAAAGCCTAAAATCTAATGTTTAGTATGATTTAATAACAAAATAGCCGCAAAAGTGCCATTCATTCACATATATTTCTTTAAGTACTACAACTTGTATTATACAGCAAATAGTTCTAATCAACAATAACCCTTGACAGAATGTTGATCTTTAACTAGAGGCTCAGAGACTGAGCCTGTATCGCTCACCTGACAAAATGCTGAACAGCAGGGGTTTTGATTTTCTGCATGGTGGCTATGTTTTTTGTCGGATTGAAATGAAATGAGGACCTTCCCTACATCATTCCTGTAAAGTTTGGTTAAATTTGCTTCATTTCTTTCCGAAGAGTTGATGAAAATGATGTTTTCCCATAGGGTCCAATGTTAAGTATAAGTTTCGCGCTGGGTGCTATGTTGTTTGTCGGATCGGAACAAAATGAGCAAAATGATGAACGGACCTGCCATACATCATTCCTGTATAGTTTAGTTGATTTTACTTCAGTGGAGTTGACGTATTTTCTATAGGATCCAATGTTAAACATAAGTTCCGGGCTGGTGGCCATAATTTTTGCCGGATCAGAATGAAATCATCAATCTTTGTTAAGGACCTTCCATCATATCCCTGTACAGCAGTTTCGTTGAATTTGCTTCAGTGGTTTAAGAGGAGTTAATGACAAAGTTGTTGTACCATAGGGTCCAATGTTCAATATAAGTTCCGCCCTAGTGGGCATGTTTTTTTCGGATTTGAATGAAATGAGCAATCTTTGTATAGGACCTTCCATACATCATTCCTGTATAGTTTATTAGAATTTGATTCAGTGGTTTATGAGGAGTTGATGAACATAGTTTGATTAAATTTGCTACAGCGGTTTCAGAGAAGATGAAAATGTGATTTTCCTATTTGGTCCAATGTTAAACTATGTTCTATGCTGACGGCCATGTTTTTTATAAGATTGGAACAAAAAAAGCAATCTTAGTAAAGGACCTTCAGTACATCATTCTGTAAAGTTTGGTTGAATTTGCCTCAGTGGTTTCATAGGAAAAGATGAAAATGTGATTTTCCCATAGGGTCTAATGTTAAACTACGTTCTGTGCTGGCAGCCATGCTTTTTAACTGATCGGAACAAAATGAGCAATCTTTGTAAATGATACATCATTCCTACACAGTTTGGTTGATTTTACTTTGGCAGTTTCAAAGAAGAACATCAAAATGTTATCCCATATGGTAAAATGTTAAACTATGTTCGGTGCTGGCGGCCATTTTTTTTATCGGATCAGATTGATTGATTGATTGAATATTGTTTAACGTCTACTCAGCAATATTTCAGCTATATCGAGACGAGAACAAGTTTGTTAATAAATAATCACTTTGGGGTATGGAAAGGGCCATGGGACGGGAAATTCTGACTGCCACTGGAAAAGTAGGGTGAAATCGTCAAGGGCGGGGAATTTAGCCTTGTAGCCGATCACCTACGGACCACCCCAAAAAAGCTTGCTACAAGGGTTCTTTAACGTGCAGGAAGCGTGGCATTTCTTCCAACACGTGGACTTGAGTTTACATCCCATCCGAAAAATGGGTTGTGTATTTATTAATCCCGCACAACCACGGAATGGGTCCTATTTCTATATCCCGGGACCCTCGGGGTCAGCCTCCGTTTAGGAGGGGTCACACCCCGCAAGCCGGAGATACTAGGTCCTATTTCTATATCCCGGGGTTCCCTCGGGGTCCTCTGTTAGGAAGACTCATACTCCAAGCTCAGAGGATGCTGCGGGCCTATTCATAAGCCGGGACCGCGCACGGCGGTATCGGATCAGAAAAAAATGATTAAATTTGCTACAGCCGTTTCAGAGGAGTAGATGAAAATGTGATTTTCCGATTTGGTCTAATGTTTAATTATGTTCCATGCTGACGGCCATGTTTTTATAAGATTGGAACAAAATAAGCAATCTTAGTAAAGGACCTTTAGTACACCATTCTGTAAAGTTTGGTTGAATTTGCCTCAGTGGTTTCAGAGGAAAAGATGAAAATGTGATTTTCCCATAGGGTCCAACGTTAAACTATGTTCTGTGCTGGCAGCCATGTTTTTTTTACCCGATCGGAACAAAATGGGAAATCTTTGTAAATGATACATCATTCCTACACAGTTTGGTTGAATTTGCTTTGGCAGTTTCAAAGAAGAACATCAAAATGTTATTTTCTCATATGGTCCAATGTTAAACTATGTTCGGTGCTTGCGGCCATGTTTTTTATCGGATCAGAACAAAATGAGCAATCTTAGTCAAGGACCTTTAGTTAATCATTCCTGTAAAGTTTGGTTGAATTAGCTTCAGATGTTTTAGAGAAAAAGATGAAAATTTAATTTTCAAATAGGGTCAAATGTTAAACTATGTTCGTTGCTGGCGGCCACGTTTTTTATCGGATTGGAATGAAAAGAGCAATTCTTGTAGAGGCCTTCTATACATCATTCCTGTCAAGTTTGGTTGAATTTGCTTAAGCGGTTTCATAGGAGAAGTTTCCCTTAGGGTCCAATGTTAAATTATGTTCCATGCTGGAGGACATGTTTTTTCCCCAATCGGAACAAAATGAGCAATCTTAGTAGAGGGCCTTTAGTGCATCATTCCTGTAAAGTTTGGTCGAATTTGCTTCAGCCGTTTCAGAGGAGAAGATGAAAATTAAATTTTCCCATAGGGTCCAATGTTAAACTATGTTCCATGCTGGCGGCCATGTTTTTTACTAGATCAGAACAAATTGAGCAATCTTTGTTAAGGACCTTTAGTTCATCATTCTTGTAAAATATGGTTAAATTTGCTTCAGCTGTTTCAGAGAAGAAGGTGAAAATGTGATTTTCCCATATGGTCCAATGTTAAACTATGTTCCGTACTGGTGGCCATATTTTTTATCGGATCAGAACAAAACAACGGCAGTAGAATATTGAAGGAACAAAGTGATTTTCCCCATAGGGTCCATTGTTAAATTACGTTCCGTGCTGGCGGCCAAGTTTTTTTTTCGGACCGGATTAAAATGAGCAATCTTTGTAAAGGACCTTGAGTGCATAATTCCTGTAAAGTTTGGTGGAATTTGCTTCAGCCGTTTTAGAGAGGAAGATGAAAATGTGATTTTTCCCATAGGCTCCAATTGTTAAACCTAAATCCCGCGCTGGCGGCCATGCTTTTATCGGATCGGAACAAAATGGGCAATCTTTTAAAGGACCTTTAGTTTATCATTCCTGTAATGTTTGGTTGAATTTGCTTCAGTTGTTTCAGAGGAGAAGATGAAAATGTGAAAAGATTGATTGATTGATTGAATATTGTTTAACGTCTACTCAGCAATATTTCAGCTATATCAAGACGAGAACAAGTTTGTTGATAAATAATCATTTTGGGGTATGGAAAGGGCCATTGGACGGGAAATTCTGACTGCCACTGGAAAAGTAGGGTGAAATCGTCAAGGGCGGGGAATTTAGCNTTGTAGCCGATCACCTACGGACCACCCCAAAAAGAGCTTGCTACAAGGGTTCTTTAACGTGCAGGAAGCGTGGCATTTCTTCCAACACGTGGACCTGAGTTTACATCCCATCCGAAAGATGGGTTGTGTATTTATTAATCCCGCACAACCACGGAATGGGTCCTATTTCTATATCCCGGGACCCTCGGGGTCAGCCTCCGTTTAGGAGGGGTCACACCCCGCAAGCCGGAGATACTAGGTCCTATTTCTATATCCCGGGGTTCCCTCGGGGTCCTCTGTTAGGATGGCTCATACTCCAAGCTCAGAGGATGCTGCGGGCCTATTCTTCAGCCGGGACCGCGCACGGCGGAAAATGTGAAAAGATAACAGGCGATTGATAGATTGAATCTTATTTAACGTCTACTGAGCAATATTTCAGCTATGTCAAGACGAGAACAAGTTTGTTTAAAAATAAACACTTTGGGGTATGGAAAGGGTCGTGGGACGGGAAATTCTGACTGCCACCGGAAAAGTAGGGTGAAATCGAGAGGGGCGGGGAATTTAGCCTTGTAGCTGATCACTTACGAACCACTCAAAAAAGAGTTTGCTACAAGGGTTCTTTAACGTGCAGGAAGCGTGGCATTTCTTCCAACACGTGGACCTGAGTTTACATCCCATCCGAAAATTGGGTTGTGTATTTACTAATTCCGCACAACCACGGAATGGGTCCTATTTCTATATCCCGAGGGAACCTCGGGGTCAGCCCCGTTTAGGAGGAGTCATACCCCGCAAGCCGGAGATACTAGGTCCTATTTCTATACCCCGGGGTTCCCTCGGGGTTATAACAGACGACGGACGCCAAGTAATGGCATAAGCTCACACTGACCCTTCGGGTCAAGTGAGCTTAAAATAGATAAAATTAAATTCTAATTTTGTTAAATTTTCTGAAATTCTCAGACTAATTAGATAAGGGATTCTACCTAGCAACCGACCATACCTTTCTTTTCCGGAAGTTTTGGAAAAAATATTCTGCCACACATTTTTAAGGATTAAAGCAATATGCTTCAATATGATAATAAGGGGACCTCTTCCCAAAATCAATTTGAATGATTGTCTGGAAAGTCAACTTTTTGGAGTCCATAAAAAGAAAAGAAATATTCTACTACATATTTTTTACGATTTCAGCGATATGTATAGAAAAAAGAAGGGAAACGGGGAATGTGTCAAAGAGACAACGACCCAAAGGGGGTAATAACAACTCAAAGCCACCATAAGATCTTCAATGAACGGTGAGAAAACCCCACACCAAACGACAGGTTTAACCTACATTATAAGGAAACCCCTTGCCAATTTTCTTTGAATGGTAGTCGGATATTGGTTGTAATGGATACTGGCACTGTCGATTGCCATGGAAACCAAACAGGAAAATAAGTCTTTTGCTACATAATTTTCATGATTCAGCAATATTTATAACTAAAATGAAAAGGGGAACCCCTGCCCTATTTCTAGAAGTGAGATTAAAAAATGGTTTGATTCCATTAATATGTATTACCTTTATCTTAAAAGGAAGTACGAGAACTAGACTTGGCAACAACGGTCTGTAGAATAATATCCAGCATTCCAGAACGTCATCCAAGATGGCTGTACGCAGAGATCATCTGACCATTGGACCTTTTCACATTCAAATACCTTCTTTTCAGGTTAGAATCAAACTTTTTTATTTACAACTAGTAGAAACCCGTGGGTGAGGGTTACGAATGGCTTACTTACTCTGAATGGAGCCATATAGAAATTTTAGACAGAGCTTTCTGGAATCATTTGCAAAATAACCAGAGGCTCCCAGTAGCCTGTATCGCTCACCTGGCTTTCAGTTGCCACAATCAAGGTAACGTTGCAAGTTATACAGTTGATCTTCAGTTTCTCAAACTTTCGTAGCTCGAACACCTCCAATATCTTGAACTGTTTTTAAAGTCTGATCATGTTTTACTATATTTCTTTGTTGGGCTTTTTTGACAAAAAATTTTCTTGCTAAGGACCACTTTCGACACAAGTTTTGAAGTCGAGGCGTCATTTTGTAAGTGGCAGTCAACAAACAATTTTCAACATCGGTTTTGAAGTTGCAACATCAATATCTATTTGTAAATCAAATTTCATTGAAATTTTACAATGTTGAATTCTCCTGCCTTTTTTGGCGGCCATTTTAAAAATGGCGGTCAACGAGCAATTTTTAACATCAGTTTTGAAGTTGCTACATCAACACCTATTTGGAAACCAAATGTCATTGAAATCGGACAATGTTGAATTTTCCCGCCTTTTTTGGCAGCCATTTTGAAAATGGCGGTCAGCGAACAATTTTCAACACCGGTTTTGAAGTCGCAAAATCAATATCTATTTGGAAACCACATTTCATTGAAATCGGACAATGTTGAATTTTCCCGCCTTTTTTGGCGGCCATTTTGAAAATGGCGGTCAAGGAACAATTTTCAACATCAGTTTTGAAGTCGCAACAGCATGGCAAACATTTCATCAATTTACACTTAACCTTCATCGTCTATAGTTTTGGAAATAAAAGATGAAAAATACGAAAATTTTAAAATTTCGGTGAAAAAAGGGCAATAACTCCTACAAGGAATTATGGATTTTCCTCCAAATTTCAGGGTAGGTAGATCTTGATATGCTGAACATTTATGCAATTTACACTTGACCTCTATCTGTTACACTTTTTGAAATAAAAAATAAAAAATGTAAAAATTTTGAAAATTTAACGCAAAAAGGGCTATAACTCCGAGATGGGTTTTCAGATTTTCTTCAAAATTGCACAGTGGATAGATCTGATCATGCTGATCATTTTTATCCCAGTCAGATTTTTAATATCTGTAACGGTTTTCGAGTTATTAGCCAAAAACTGCAATTTATCCCTATGTTCTATTTTTAGCAATGGCGGCCATGTTATTTGACCAGCTGACACAATTTTGAGAAGCCATACCCTGGTGATGATTCAAGACAAGTTTGGTTACATTTGGCCCAGCGGTTTTATAGGAGAAAATTTTTGAAATTGTTGACGGACGGACGGACGACAGACAACGGACGCAAATCATGGCAAAAGCTCACATGGCCTTTTAGGCCAGGTGAGCTAAAAAAGGTTGAAAAACATGACTGAGAACTATTTAATATCATAGTATTTTTAATCGTGAGAAATGTTTTACGTTCATGTGATACTTGTATTATACAATTATGGTCTTTTGTAGAGGTCTTTTTAAACCGATATGGAGCGTCAGTCAATATAATTTATATTTAGTGGTCTATTTAAACCAATATCGACCGCTACAAAAGACCTTAATTGTTTTATTAAATAAGTAAAAAGAAAATATATCTTAATAATATTCTGTTAAAATACAATTCATCAATTGACTTGACAAAAGTTTGCTAATCGAAGACTTATTTGCCTTTTTTAGCTCACCTGGCTATGCCAGGGTGAGCTTTTGCCATCACTTGGCGTCCGTCGTTAGCTCACTTTCAAAAATCTTCTCCTCTGAAACTACTGGGTCAAATAGAACCAAACTTTAACTGAATCATCACTAGGGTATTTAGTTTCAAATTTCTTATTTTGTATGTCTTAGGTCAAACAACATGGCTGTCGTTACTAAAAATAGAACATAGGGGTAAATTACAGTTTTTGGCATATAACTCAAAAACCGTTACAGATATCAAAAATCTGACGGAGTAAAAATGATCAGCATGAGAAGATGTACCCATGCTGAAATTTTGAAGAAAATCTGACAAACCGTCTAAGAGTTATCGCCCTTTTTCCGTAAAATTTTCAAAATTTTGATGTTTTTGTTTTTTTATTGAAAAAACTATAACAGATAGAGGTTAAGTTTAAATTGCAAAAATGTTCAGCATGTTAAGATCTACCCACATGCATATTTTGCAGAAAATCCAAATACCTATAAATGAGTTGTGGTCCTTAATTGGTCAAATTTTTCGTGATTTTTTACTTAATGTCCTATATTTCAAAAACGTTTTTAGATAGAGGTCAAGTTTAAAATGCAAAAATGTTCAGCATGTCAAGGACTATATTTTATTGAACACATTCAAGTTTTCCAACCGCTTCCAAGATGGCCGCCAGCGGGAAACTTAGTTTACCATTTGACCTAATGGGAAAATTCATACAAAGAACTTCTTGAGAACCACTGAATGGATTTGAACGAAACTTGGCATGAATGATGCTTATGAGGTGCTGACAAAGTGTTGTTACTTTAGTGCCGATCCATCATCCAACATGGCCGCCAGCGGGGATCTTAATTTTAACATTGGACCCTTTGGGAAAATGCATACAAAGAACTTTTACTTTAGAACCACTGAATGGATTTGAACCAAACATGGCATGAATGATGTTTATGAGGTGCTGACCAAGTGTTATTACTTTGGTGCCAGTCTGTCATCTTACATGACGGACATCATTGGACCCTATGGGAAATGCACACAAAGATCTTCTAGAGAACTGCTAAATGGATTTAAATCAAACATGACATGAATGATGCCTGTCAGGTGCTGACCAAGTGTCACCAGCTGTGAACTTAAGTTAACAAAAGATATTCTTCTAGAGAACTGCATAATCGAAATGAGAAGCTTATGAGAAGCTGACCAAGTGTTGTTACTTCGGTTCTGATCCATCATCCAACATGGCTGCTAGCAATGGGGAAATGCATACAAAGATATCATGGAAAACCATTGAATGGATTCAATTTAAACATTGCATAAATGAAACTTGTGAGATTTTGATTTGACCAAGCTTGTTACTTTGGTGGTGATCCGTCTTCCGACATGGCCACCAGTAGCAAAACATAGTTTAACATTGGACCCAGTGGGAAATGCATTCAAAAATCTTCTCTGAAACTGCTTGAACAATTTTAATAAAATTTTATCAAAAGTTTCTGATTCTTATGTACATACACCACCAAAGATGGACCATTAATTTAGAATTATAGTTTTGCAGGTCCCAGGTGAGCGATACAGGCTCTTGAGAGCCTCTTGTTTGCCATTTCGGTAATATTTGATTTCCAATGACACCTTCTGACATCGACGTTGTACATAATGTGCCGATTCAGAAATTCCGTACTCTCGAAATATGTCTTGACCAATCAGCAAAGTCGTGTACAATTACAATCCCAGAATGCTGTAGAATTTCTTAATTGGTCCATTGTGCACGGTGCTTTGTGACTGACAGTGTATATGGTTATTATAAGTGGTTAAGGGTTATTTTTGTGGATGGTGATTTTCATTTTCAGGGTTTCAGTGATTAATTAATGCCCTTAGTTCACTGTGTTTCGTGCATGCAAGCCAAATTCTTACTTTTCGTTCATCGACTTTTTATTATTTTTTTTATACCTTCATCCTTAATGTAACGTTATCTACATATAGGATATTTAATCTAAAATGCTAATAATAACAGATTTGACACACATGCATACCGAAAAATGTCATCTACATCGTGGAATTATATTTAGATCCAAATATACGTCCTTATCTATGTCTAAATCTAGTGCATAATTTTGTCTCAACAATTAACCATATATCACATGTACATGTATTTTCATCATTTATTGTACAAAAATGTAATGACTGACCTGTCTCGGCCTACAGATCCCAAATCCTTGATG
The DNA here is from genome assembly GCA_002080025.1 of Modiolus philippinarum. NCBI lineage: Eukaryota > Metazoa > Mollusca > Bivalvia > Mytilida > Modiolidae > Modiolus > Modiolus philippinarum. The sequence continues at coordinate 56,955 of MJUU01058430.1, read as the reverse complement.
TGAATAGGTCGCCCGGTCAAGAGAAGCAATCGTAAGTTTGAAATTTTTGACAAAAAACAATTACTTTCTTAAAGATTGGGCTGACTGATTTTTTACTGCTGCTCACTGCTTGTACGTTTATCTTCGTCAATGGAAAATCACCCATCTGTAGCGCTAAATGATATTTTTGTTTTTTGCCTGTGTCGATTTTTACTTTCTGTAAAGTTCCCGACTGTTGATTTCGGATCGATGACGGTAATCGCGATTCCGTAATTTAGCCAAGTGCAGGCATATTGCATATATGATAATGAAATGGTAAAATGGCACAACAATCCCAACTTCTGGATATATGAAGCTTAGTCGTAGTATTTGTTGTTTCTGCAGCAACCTGGCTAACAAAAAAAACGTCTCATTATTTTTGTAGTATAGATATCCCTTAGATCGTCTTCTCCAAAACAGTATCCTCAGCCCTGATAGTCGCCAGTTGAGAACATTGTTTAAAGTTAGACCCCATGGATAAACATTCAAAGATCTTTGAAATTACTAGTCTATTCATAACTAAACTCATTCACAAGGATCATTAGATGATTCTTTCCAAATAAGGCATACAGCAGGTCTTTAAAACCTCGTTCAAGATTTTTTCCGGCTGGGAACATAGTTGAACATTTTACAATCAGGGTTGCAACTATTTTGTTGTTTCCCAATTCAAAGATTTTTCCAGGACATTTCAAGGACATTTAAGTTATTTTCAAGGACCAAAAGACTCCACAAAATTCTGGGTGGTAATAATCATTTTCCAGAATTTGTTTAAATACCACCTTTTGTTATCATATTTATTTCAAATTCCATGGTTTTTCATGGATATTTCAAAATTCAACGTTTTTTGCAGGCCCTTGAAGTTCAAATAAAATTCAAGGGTTTTCCAGTATTCTAGGATGAGTGGCAACCCTGGAATACGAAAAACTCATTCCAAGATTTTCTTCTCTAAAACATAACAAAATCTTAGCCACTTGGTTGGTCCCTCTCGACAGGTTTCCGTGCAGGTCCATACCTTAGACAAGATGGCAACAGTCGAGCAATTTGGTTTGGCATTTGATCTTTCAACCTGTCAGCCGTTGATCAGGTGAGAGATACGGGCTCTCAAGAGTCTCTTACTTACTTACTTACTGCCCTTTATGCCACTGTCGTGTAGGGCAGCAACGAAGTTCCTCCATTCTTGTCTGTAATTGGCAAGTTTCTGTAATGTGCCTTAGGTCTTATGATGTTCTTTAGCCTCAGCTTCAACACTGCGTCTCCAGGTTATTTTAGTTCTTCCTCTTTGTCGTTTTCCCTCAGGTGACCAGCAGAGAGCAGTTTTACAAATGGCCTAGCCATTTTCACCTTCGTTTTGTTATTATTGTGGTCATGTCCTCTGTTTGCATTTGTTAAGGAGGTCTTGGTTACTGATTTTATTCGGCCAAAATATTCTTAGGATCCTCCTCAAACTTCTCGTGTGGAACGTTGACATTTTGTGTTTGTCTTTCTGTCATCCTCCAATATTCAGACTCATATACTAATACAGGCAGGACACACCTATTTTAGAGTTTGAGTTTGGTATTCTTGGTGTACTGTCCTGATCTCCAAACATTTTGTAAGTTGTTAAGTACCGTTCCGGCTTTTGATAGTCTGTTCTTAATGACATTTTCTGCACCTCCATCAGTTGTCACTGTGATGCCGAGGTATGTTAACTTTTCAGTGGATGGTAATCATTGATCGTTTAGAGTAATTGGTGTTGCTCGATCAATATTCAATGTCATTACTTTTCTCTTCTTTGTAATAGTCTCTTGTTTCAGACTAAACATTACTGAAACATTTATAACTGAACTGAAATTTCTAACTAATCAACCAACCAGTGAATCGTTACATTCGCGCCAGAATATATCATATCTATGGCCTTAGCTGATTTGATTTTTCTATTAATATCATATTGGTAAATTGTTTTCTCTCAGCTTTAAGACACATTTCGGTTTTTAGATTTCCATTTGATTTGCACTGAAGAGGCAAACGTTGTCAAAATACGCATATACAGACACTAAATTCACAATAGCGGCGGTATTTTTTGGCATTATTTACTCAAATATGGCTTTCAAGCTGGCAAGGGTTTACTATATCCCCCGAAACAAAGTTATATTTGAATCGCCTTTTACGTCCGTCTGTCCTACTGTTTGCCCGCAGATTTTTTTTTTGTCCGGAGCTTATTTCAGAAACCATTCAAAATTTCTCAACAATTTTGTACGCATATTAGTAGCCAAAAGAACTTGTGCATGTCATATTATCAGAAACAACAGTAGCAGAAGGAACAAAGGAGTGAAATTTACAAAAAACGAAGTCCAAAGACATGGCCAAAACGGGAACAAAGAAAACAGGGACGTTAGATGGATACAAAGCACAGAAATAGAAATCATATCATTCAAAACAAAGGCACTCACAATGTGAACTCCAGTGAAACTGAGAGTGACTTAAGGTGCCCCGGAAGGATAAGCATATCCTGCTCTATTTACATCATATTCATCATTTAGAAAAAAAGCAATTATATTTTTTTTTATTTTCCTACTTATAATCTATACAAATCCGGCTGTCCTGAGTTCCTATCGTTCTTTACGTTTGTCTTATTTTTGCCTGTTTAGTTCCCTGGCAAATTGTGGCATGATTTGAATCATAACATTCAAAACAAAGGCACTCACAATGTGAACTCCAGTGAAACTGAGAGTGACTTAAGGTGCCCCGAAGGATAAGCATGTCCTGCTCTGTTAACATCATATTCATCATTTAGAAAAAAAGCAATTATATTTCCCTACTTACAATCTATACAAATCCGGCTGTCCTGAGTTCCTATCGTTCTTTACGTTTGTCTTATTTATTTCCTGTTTAGTTCCCTGGAAGATTGTGGCATGTATATATTATTTTTAGCTATTGTAGGTGTTACCTGTTCTCCTTTTTTTTACATGTAAAATTTGTCCGAAGCTCCTCCAAGAAGCTCGCCTGAATTTGTCTTTCAAACTTTGTCAGAATGCTAATTATCATATAAACCTGTCCACCTGGTATTTTCAAATTTGTAAATGTTACGGCTACTTTTGATATTTTTGTACTTAAGTACCCATATAGAATTTTTTTTTGTCCGGAGGCAATCTGAGGCCCTCTTTTTTAAATTTTGTCAGAATGTTAGTACTATATGAACCTGTGCACTTGCTATTTTCAGACTGATTTATCAAATTTTGAAAAAGTTATTGCTACTCTGATATTTTCTCGAGGTATATCATTTTGTCCATACTTGAATTGTGTCCACAATTCTACTGTGTTCACACCTGCATTGTGTCAACACACACGCTTACATTTGCACTTGCCAAATTGATTCAGTGTTCAATGAGCGGGTGTAAATCTGGCTGCCATTCGGCGACAGCTCTAGTTTAAGCAGACACGGAAATCATTTGAAGACTATAAATTTTTGATAATAATATGACTCTTACAATGTTATCGGCGAAAATTTTGATCAATAACAGAGTTGCTATTTTGCATGGGCTATCGAACGCACCATGATTACATTTAAGTATGCCAAAATTTCCCCCGTCTTAATTCGTCTAAACTTTCCTTTTTCAAATATTCCATAATTGATCTTATTTGAGCTTTAATATTTTTCGGTGTTATATTGATCGATTGAAAAATTTTCAGTTATAGCATAGCAGCGGGAGAAATTGTTATATCAAACAATCAAAAGAGCAAAATAGAGGTGGAATGTTAACCTCTCAAAAAAAAGGAGTATCATCAGGTGTTCTTGAAGGGTAAGCATAACCTGCTTGAGTAGTGACACCCGTCACACGATCCGGTGTAATGTAAAATTCAGTATGTGTCAATAATATTAAATATCAAGTTATAACTGGGGATCTATTGTAACATTTCCATTTTCTTTTGCGTTGTAGACTCATCGTAACGATCCATCAAATGGTAATGACGACAAAACAAGAGGCTGTCAAGAGCCTGTATCGCTCACCTGGGCCACGGCTGACAAATGCAGTTTAAATAATCCCAGTGTTTTAGGGCATTGTTTTCAAATTTGTTAATAGACATTGATGTTATATCATTTTAAGTTAAACTATCTTCCAAACTGGCAGCTATTTTGGATGGGGATGCAGTTCTACTGACACCTTTCTTGAAGGGGACCATCTGCGATCCATTGAGTCTAATTTTAGTTCAAATTGACTCAATATTTTCAGAGGAGAACATCTTTAAATTCTTTCCGATAGGTTTCTGATAGGTCTCAAAGTTAAACTATGTTCCCCACCGGGGCCATCTTGAATGCATTGCAGAGAAACCAGGCAAATTTTTGAAACGGGAACAACTATGGCCCATTGTGACAATAATGGCCAAGTAATTTCAGAGAAGATCTTTTAATATTTTCCTATTGGGTTATTAAATCTGTTCCCCACTGGCAGCCGTCTTGTATAAACCAAAGACCTAAAAAAACTTTTTTGCAAGGAGGGGGGGGACCTAGAGACTGTTGTGGCCAAGTTTGGTTCCAATTGGCTGAGCAGTTTCAGAGAGGATCTTTGAATGTGTTTTCCCATAGGGTCCAATGTTAAAACTATATTCCCTGCTGGCGGACATCATGGATAAAGTAAAGACCTGAAAAACAACTATTTGGCAAGGGGCCACCTAAAAACTATTTCAACCAAGTTTGGTTCCAATTGGCCCAGTAGTTTCAGAGGAAAAGATCTTTGAATGTGTTTTCCCATAGGGTCCAATGTTCAAACCATGATCCCCGCTGGCGGCCATCTTGGATATAGAGTTGATCTGAAAACTAACTTTTTTGCAGGGGACCATCTAAGGACTATTGTGGCCAAGTTTGGTTTGAATTGGATCAGTAGTTTCAGAGGAGAGTGATCTTTGAATGTGTTTTCTCATAGGGTCATATGTTAAAACTATATTCCCTGCTGGCGGAGATCTTGGATATAGTGTGGATCTGAAAAAAAAAACTTTTTTGTTGGGGACCATCTAAGGACTATTGTGGCCAAATTCGGTTTCAATTGGCCAAGTAGTTTCAGAGGAGATCTTTAAATGTGTTTTCCATTAGGGTCCAATGTTAAAACTGTAATCCCCGCTGGCGGCCATCTTGGATATAGCGCGGATCTGAAAAACAACTTTTTTTGCAGGGGACCATCTAAGGACTATTGTGGCCAAGTTTGGTTTGAATTGGATCAGTCATTTCAGAGGAGAAGATCTTTGAATGTGTTTTCCCATATTGTCCAATGTTAAAACTATGATCCCCACTGGCGGCCATCTTGGATATAGCGCGGATCTGAAAAAAAACTTTTTTGCAGGGGACCGTCTAATGACTATTGTGGCTAAGTTTGGTTTCAATTTGCCCAGTAGTATCATAGGAGAAGATCGTTCAATGTGTTTTCCCATTGGGTCCAAAGTTAAAACTATGATCCCCGCTGGTGGCCATCTTGGATATAGCCCGAATCTGAAAACCAATTTTTTTGCAGAGACCATCTAAGGACTGTTGTGGCCAAGTCTGGTTTCAATGGCCCAGTAGTTTCAGGGGAGAAGATCGTTCAATGTGTTTTCCCATTGGAGCCAATGTTAAAACTATGATCCCCGCTGGTGTCCATCTTGGATATAAAGTGGATCTGAAAACCAACTTTTTTACAGGGGACCATCTAAGGACTATTGTGGCCAAGTTTGGTTTCAATTGGCCCAGTAGTTTCAGAGGAGAAAATCTTTGAATGTGTTTTCAAATAGGGTCCAATGTTAAAAACTATGATCCCACTGGCGGCCATCTTGGATATAGCCTGGATCTGGAAAAAAAACATCTAAGGACTATTGCGGCCAAGTTTGGTTTCAATTTATCCCAGTAGTTTCAGGGGAGAAAGTCTTTGAAAGTGCCTTCCCGTAGGGTCCATTGTTAAAACTATGATGCCATGGCGGCCATTGTTGATATAGCCCGGTCTGAAAAACAACTTATTTGCAGTGGACCATCTAAGGACTATTGTGGCCAAGTTTGGTTTCAATTGGCCCAGTAGTTTAAGAGGAGAAGATCTTTGAATGTGTTTTCCCATAGGGTCCAATGTTAAAACTTTGATTCCCGCTGGCGGCCATATTGAATATAGCGCGGATCTGAAATAAAAAAAAACATTTTTTTGCAGGGGACCATCTAAGGACTAATGTTGCCAAGTTTAGTTTCAATTGGCCCAGTAATTTCAAAAATGAAAAGTTTACGTCGGACGGACGACAGACGGACTTACGCACGTGATGCCAAAAGCTCACCCTGGTTATAGCCAGGTGAGCTAAAAACTTTTGGGTGACAATATTAACAGTGACTGAACATAAGCCTGCCCAAGACACTTTAAAAAAAATAATTTCGCTATGTTGAAGAAACCGATGTACATATTACATGCACGACAGAAGCAAATGAGTTGTGAAATTCACACTCCATATGGTGGAGATTTGTTTATATCATTTCTCCCTTTGTTTACTTTAATTTTGCCTCTGCCTCGTCAAAAGTGTTATAATATAAGATGAAATTATCAATAAAACTCGTCGTGACCTCGGAAATATTTATCAACTACTAAAAATGGTAATTTCACAATCTGAAAGGCAAAATCAAAACGTTCGTCATGTAGTTTGGATTTCAAGTGTCCCGAGAGTAAAAATACAGGTAGGAGGCTGATGTTAATGTATCAGCAGTCTCTTCAGTTTCCAGTTTATTCTAAATGAACAATTAAACGACAAAGAATTCCTTTCAATTACCCGGTAAATGATTTGCACGAATGAAATGTATTTTTATTAGAAATTTGACAAATTAACAAAGTTAATTATAGCTTTAAGACTTAAATTATTATCATGCATTAAAATAAATCGCAAAGAGTCGGCTTTTATTATAACTATCATAGTACAAAAACTAATTCTTATGTTAGATCAAATACTTTGTTGATTATACCAGATATATAAGACATAGTTTGGTGTTATACGTGTCTGATTTTACATAAAGCTTTCGACCCGACAATAAGGTGAAAATGATTGTCAATAGTTGCTTCTAGTCACTATTACAGACCCCATTATATAAACTTCCTTTCATTAAAAGAAGTTGTTTCTTGTCTGCGTGTTCCTTCAATACTCCTGCATTTAAGCACCTACGTACTTATTAAAACATGGGCAAACCAATACCAAAGCAACAATCAGGAAAGGGGTTATTCTAAAAATAAAAAAATCACGCCAATTAATGTCCAGCACATTTAAGAAAGCATTGACAAAAGCAAAAATGAAGAAGAACGCCACAAAAATAAAGAACTAGCAGTGTGAACCAACCCTATAAAACTTGAGGTATCGAATGGTAAGCGTAATTTGCTCCACACGTGGCTTCCTTTGATGCCAGTTAAAGTGGAATTAGTAAATTAAATATATTTTATGTTTAGAGGAAATCAAAATGTTAATGCTAACAGGTTTGAATGTTCTAATGGAGAATAAAGCAGTGATTTTTAACTGATGTTCGACCTTACGTCAATAATATCATCTAGATGATTTTAAAACGACATTGTGAGAATGTTATGATACTTTTGGTGAGAGCGTCGATTTGAATTATTTTTGACATATCGAAGATAATGTCCAAGCCGCTTATCCTGATGCCAGCGTATTGTTGTTTACAGTGACTTCATGTTATTAGATACACGTATATCACCGTAGGTATCGTTGTCCTGCAACAACATGATTTCTACTGCAATTTGGTCCTGATTTCTACTGCCGAGTCATTGATTTCTTACGATTTGTTTTGTGTTGAAATAGTATATTGCGCGATATTTAGATCTTTTAAAGTATTATCAGATGAATTGTAATAGTATACAGTTATTTACTGGCTATGAGAACAATAGCAAGATTATGGTTCCCCGAGACACGACTATTTCCCGACGCGAAGTTCGAATAGCTAGAAAATAAGTGTTTTATTATACCGAATGGAACATCTTTTACGTACTGTTGAAGAAAATCTAAAGAAAAAGAAATAAAAATTGTGGTTAAATGTGTCTTCTTATACCAATGATGTATATTTCAATATATGTCCTTGTGATTTATAATATCGGTCATGCTGAACTGACACGCCCATTAACCAATGAACGTCGACACTCAAAAGTCCGCGAAAAGTACTAACGGTGCTATTCACTAGCCGGTAAATAGTCTTTGTACTATTCACCGGGTAATAGCACTTTTCTGAAAAATGAACTGAAATATACATTTTATGACTATGAATTTTACATAGGAAATTATCGAAAAGGTATAATAAATTTAATTATTAAATAATGGTACAATGATCAGTTATTCGAATAAAATGTGTATTTTTCCAATTATATGTGAAGTCCTGACTTTCAACTGTATGCGTATGTCCCATTGTTATGATTTCTTACGCATTGTCCACGATTTCTATCGTTATATCAATATAAAGAAACAAAGATAAATTGCCATTTCTGATGCAAAAATGCGATTTATATGTATCTCCCTCATGCATAGCTCTGCCCTTACCTGTTTTTTGGCTCTACATTTACATTAAATTGGTTATTTGTTCTCTATCAGTTTTTAAACATCTTTGAGATTATGGTCTTCCAAACATTTAGATTTTATCTGCACTGAAACATAAGTTGTCGAAATGCGCATTTGCAGAAAAATAAATTCACAGTAACATCGGTATTTAGTTATTTGATAACATTGCATGCAATATACGTCAAAACAAATGTTTTACTTTCCAATAAAATGATTTTTCAAAATATTTGTCTTCAACTTTCATATCATACAAACTCAGAAGCAATTTGTGTCAGTTGGACAGTCCATTTAATCTCTTTCACTTCAGTGTATGGCACGCGATATTAACCAAACCGGTCGGTAAAGTAGGTTTTACAGCGCGGTTTTACAATCACCGATTAGCTTATATGATTGGCTAAAGAATTTTGATGTAACTAATAAAAAAATAGATTTAGTATTCAAATCATAGTTTGATTATTTTTACTTATTTTTTTATATTATTTTGTCTATTTATTTATAAAAAGAGTATTTTTGAGATTTAAATCTTGAATACAATAAAATGAAATATTTTTCTGAATTTTCTAAAAAACATATTTCATAAGAATACAATATTACAGTTCATTTAAAAACTATATTAAATATCTCTTCATTTAATTTATTTTCATTGATAAACCTTAAATATTCAAAATACATTCGATCAACTGTTTCTGATATTTTCTTAATGATACAGAATTATATTTCTACTATACAAAAGTTTATTGGGGGCAATAAAACTGCTGATTCGAAATGACATTTCCTATTTACAAGTTCGTAGAAATCTAATTAACCTGTGAGACATCACTTATCTTACAGGTATTAAGAGTAAAATCCTTAATAAATAGATGTATATTTAATATATTCTAATAATTAAAACTCATTTGAATTACAAAAAATAAAAAAACCTGATCCAATGATATTACGGTTTTTTTTATATTAAAAATCAGTTTTAATTATAAATAGCAATGAAATGACATAGAATTACTGCATACAAGTACATTTTTATATTAAAAAATGTTACCCAAAATAAAAAAATATGACTTACCTTTTTACAATGAAAATGCATTTTAATATTAAAAATGTATTTCCTAATATTAATTTTTATTACTTAATATCCATTTTTTCAATAATACATTTTGATCTATATTTTTCTAATTTTGATAAAAATATTTATAAACATCAAAATAAAATTTTCCATTCTCTTATTTATTTTTATTAGTTACATCAAATATTCTTTAGCCAATCAAATAAGCTATTCGTTAATTGAGGTTTTGGTCGGAAAACCAGGATTACCGATCGATAAACCTGTTTTTCTTCCGGGGTGTAAAACCTACTTTACTGACCGGTAAAGTAGGTTTAGCAACAAAAACTCACAGGAAGCGGAGGTTAACATGTATTTAATTTGGAAAACCCCCATTACCGAACGGTAATAGGAGTTTTTGTAGGTAAAGTTTTGGTTAATTTCGTGAAGTAAAACCTACTTTACCACTCGGTAATGTAGGTTTAATAATAAAAACTCATTGGAAGCGGAGGTTAACATGTATTAAATGTTGAAAACCCCCATTACCGGTCGGTAAAGGGGTTTTCTATGCTACACCAGGATTATCGCCCCGGTAAACCGTGTTTTCCTGCGTAAAACCCGGTTTACCTAAGTTTTGGTTAATTTCCCGTGCAATATGTATATAAGCCCTTAACAATACACGTTCAAGGTTATTATCTCAATCTATTGCAAAGATCAATAGCTTGACATTCATATTGTAAGGTAGAATTATATTCAAGCCGAAAAGTAGATATCTAATATCCTTTATAAGTTATCTAATAAACATATGAAATATTTTATATCAATATCTAAAGAAGATATCTTACCACTTACGCACGGGCTTATATTTTTAACTATGTTCTCCTCTGTCAACCATCTATATCTATGGGGAATGGAGAAAAATTATCACAATTGTATATTAGGTATTTTTATACCTTTGTGACAAATTTTGCTTCAAATATACCCATTAATCAAAGTGGATAAATTTAAATAAATTCACAATAATGTCAAACGATGGACTGTCTCCTGTCTTCTTGACTGGGACAAGAATATATTTGACGCTGTTATAAAGTACTTCTGTGACAAAAATCAAGGGATTTCAGATGAGATTTTACGACATAACAAGGATCCAAGTTACATATGTATGCGAAAAGGTCACTTAGAAGAGTCTCATCAATCAACTCAGCGTTCGACTGTGGGTTAGGTTTTTGCACGGACCATTTGATTTTCAAGGGGAGGCCTGGGTTTTTTTTTTTACCAGAACCTGGATTTTTTTCCATCCCGCAACGCGGGTCATAATTTTTTATTCATATTCACTATGCCAGGAAAATTTGTTGCTTACTGGCTTTTTCCTAATGGACATGGTGAGGGCCAGAATTCTTTTTGTTCAATCCAGGGGCTGGTCAGTGATTTTTTGTTGTTGAAAAATATGGGCCAGATTTTTTTTGGGGAAAAATCCCAGCCCCCCCCCCCCCCACCCGAAAATCAAATGGTCCATGCCTTATAATTGGATACTGAAGCACAAACCCAGTATAATATAAGTGGAATTTTAACTTACATTATATACTTATATCAAGTCTTTATATGATGCATTCATTTAGGTCGTATCTTTTCTTTATCTGTCAATTGAAAAATTCATGTTCTACATAATTATCGGATCTAAAACCGCAATATTTATTCAAGCTGCTCCTCATTAGTTTCTTTTTTTTCAAATTTAACAATATCTAATAGGGATCAGTTTTCAGATTGTCTTTACGATACTTTACATCTACATCTACATCATAAGTAAGTAGCCTTGGATCCTGACTCATTCGAGTTTAGGTCAGGTTCGACCAGGCTACATCATAAGATACTTTTTAATTATGGGTCTCATATAAATCCGGAAATCCAGAACCTGAAGAAGCATTTAAAATTGACAGAATCCAAATTTCGCACTTTTTATCATATCTGGTATTGTACATTGAAATCCATATTTCCCATCGACTACTTTTGTTAATTTGATAGACAAAAATTTGTCAGTATAATTATGATTGAATGACAAATGATGATAAATGGAAACGACTACTCTTCATTGCAGTGGTAGCAGCGGTATAGGTTTGGTCTCCCATTTCGGAAAAGCATCTCTTCATTACATGAGAAAAAAGAAATTGTATTCAAAAACAATAGGCTATCCAGTACATGTATAGCACGTCTGTATCCTTTCTAACATAGATAGTCTTTGAACATGTCAGTTAACTGCTAGTAGTCTTTTGTGATTTCATGTTTATGTCCGTATATTTGGTTCTGTCAGTTTATTTTTTCAAAATTGACTCAGTCCTGTTGCTAACTAAATTTTACTGTTGTTACTATTGTATTTTTATTTATCACATTGGCTAGGGGTGAGGTTTGGGCCCAATAAAACTAATTTTACCCCGCCGCAGCAGGTTTGCGGCTGTTCTTAGTCAGGAAATTTATTAAGCCTTTGTGTGTCTAGTCTGTTTTCTAGTTACTTTACTTTATGTCTATAGGAGTCTACGATGATGTTTATTTCGCTGAACTTGATTACTCTTTATTTAGGGGCCGACTCCGTCCTGCCGTTGGGTGTGGGGTTTCCTCACCGTTCATTGAAGATCTTATGGTGGCTTTGAGTTGTAATCACTCCCATTTGGGCCGTTGTCTCTTTGACACATTCCCCGTTTCGCTTCTTTTTTCTATTTTTTAAAGAATATGTTTGTCTATATGTTGTAATCGTCCACAAGCTTAAGACACTGATGCTTTGTCGGACAGTGGATGACAGTGATTGTAAGAGCACTATGTTTCGGAGGAAAAATATCGTTGAAAGAAAGTGTGAAAGCTGATGGCCATCTTTAACATGAGGTTGCACGCGTTGTCGTGCTAGGTATACCTCCACTCGTATCATTTTAAGCATTAAAAGTTAAAAATGGCTAAGTCTCGCCAAACAGGAAGTAGATATCATAAGGCGATCAAAATGAGAGACGACGCATTCCCCCTATATATTAAGTCAAATACCAAATTTGAAATAAATCGGCCCAGCAGTAGCTGAGAAAAGTGCGACGAAAACTTTCACTTTGTTCAATAACAGGAAAAAATGACCAAGTCCCGCCAAACAGGAAGTTGATATCATACGGCGACCAAAATGGGAAACGATGTATTCCCCCATAAATAAAGTCAAATACCAAATTTTAAATAAATCGGCCTAGCAGTAGCTGAGAAAAGTGTGACGAAAACTTTCACTATGTTCAATAACAGGAAAAAAATGACCAAGTCCCGCCAAACAGGAAGTTGATATCATACGGCAACCAAAATGGGAGACGACGTATTCCCCCTATATATAAAGTCAAATACCAAATTTGAAATAAATAGACCCAGCAGTAACTGAGAAAAGTGCGACGAAAATTTTCACTATGTTCAATAAAGGGAAAAATGGCGAAGTTCCGCCAAACAGGAAGTTAATATCATAAGGCAACCAAAGTGGCAGACGACGTATTCCCCATTTATATAAAGTCAAATACCAAATTTGATTGATTGATTGATTAGTTAGAGTTTAACGTCCAATGAGCAATATTTCAGCTATATCAGGACGAGAACAAGTTAATCAATTCAAAACAAATTGTAAGTAAAAGAAGAAAGAAATAAAGATGGAAGGTACAACCGGGGCAACGACTTTTGATTGCCACTGGAAAAGGGGAAAAATGGGTAGGGGCAGGAAATTTAGCCTTCTATACGACACCCAGTGCGTCTGCTCTCTTTAGAGAAATATATAAGGGGTCTTTATACTGCATGGAGCGTAGCGTTTCTCCACACAGTTTGGCTACAATGGTTCGCGGTCAGGCTTTCCGTATTATGACCTGACTACCCCGCAAAGACAGGGCATTCCCCTATCCACCACCTGGGGACGCGCCCGGCAGCTCTGTAGCCAAAGCCCCTGAAAACCTATTCAGGTGCCGGGAATACCAAATTTGAAACAAATCGGGCCAGCAGTAGCTGAGAAAAGTGCGACGAAAATTTTCACTATGTTCAATAAAGGAAAAAAATGGTCAAGTCCCGCCAAACAGGAAGTTGATATCATAGGGCAACTAAAATGGGAGGCGACCCATTCCCCCAATATATAAAGTCAAGTACCAAATTTGAAATAAATCGGCCAAGCAGTAGCTGAGAAAAAGGAGATAAACTTCGGACGGACGGAAGGACGGATAGACAGACGGACAAGGGTATTCCAATATACCACCCACTCACGAGTGGGGGTATAATAAGATGTAAATCTAAAAAAAAACACTTTTTTGCAGGAGGACAATTTTGGCAAAATTTGGTTCAAATTGCCCGGGCAATTTCAGAGGATCGTTGAATGTTTCTTCCCATAGGGTACGATGTTAAAAAATGTAAACAGGTAGCGACAATCTTGTAATAGGGCGGACTTGAAAAAAATTTCGCTTTGTTTGCTTCCAAATGGCTCTGCAATTTCAGATGAAAAGATCTTTGAATATGTTATATGTATCCCATACAGTCCTGTGTTAAACTATGTCCCCTGCTGGTAGCAATTTTAGATAAAGTGCGATTAAGGAAAACACCTCTTCAGGGGCTTCCTAAAAAGTCTCGTTTCAATTAACTTTCACTTAATGGATTACCCCATAGGGCCCAATGTTGATTGATTAATTATTGTTTAACGCCTATTGAGCAATATTTCAGCTATATCAAGACGAAAGTTTATTAATAAATAACCACTGAAAAAGCAGGGTGAAATCGTAAGGTGCGGGGAATTTAGCCTTGTAGCCGATCAACTGCGGACCACTCAAAGAGAGTTTACATCCCTTCCGAAAGATGGGTTGTGTATTTATTAATCCCGCACAACCACGGAATGGGTCCTATTTCTATATCCCGGGGTTCCCTCGGGGTCAGTCCCGTTTAGGAGGGGTCATACCCCGCAAGCATGAGATACCAGGTACTATTTCTATACCCCGGGGTTCCCTCGGTTGATTGATTGATTAGTTAGAGTTTAACGTCCAATGAGCAATATTTCAGCTATATCAGGACGAGAACAAGTTAATCAATTCAAAACAAATTGTAAGTAAAAGAAGAAAGAAATAAAGGTGGAAGGGACAACCGGGGGCAACGACTTTTGATTGCCACTGGAAAAGGGGAGAAATGGGTAGGGGCAGGAAATTTAGCCTTCCATACGACACCCAGTGCGTCTGCTCTCTTTAGAGAAATATAGAAGGGGTCTTTATACTGCATGGAGCGTGGCGTTTCTCCACACAGTTTGGCTACAATGGTTCGCGGTCAGGCTTTCCGTATTATGACCTGACTACCCCGCAAAGACAGGGCATTCCCCTATCCACCACCTGGGGACGCGCCCGGCAGCTCTGTAGCCAAAGCCCCTGAAAACCTATTCAGGTGCCGGGGGGTTCCCTCGGGGGTTGTTGAAATTTGTCACTGGCGGCCGATTTTGATCAAAGATGAAACTCAACACAAAAGCATATGTTTTTGCAGGAGACGACCCAAGGACTATTGTGGCCAAGTTTGATTCAAATTGGCTATGTAGTTTCAGAGCAGAAGATCTTTGAATGTGTTTTCGCATAGAGTTAAACGTTAAACTATGTGTCCCCTGGTAGTCGTCTTGAATGTAGCGCAGACGGGGCCACCATTCGGACTTTTCGCGGCCAAGTTTGGTTCCAATTGGCCAGTAGTTTCAGATGAGAATATTTTTGAATTAAAAGTTTATGCCAGAGAGACGAATGACGAAAGCAAAGTCATGGCAAAAGCGATGGCGAGGTGAGCTAATAATATCATACATATCACATATAATTATGAGCTCTTAATAAATTGGAGTTGTAGCCGTCAATGATCATGTAAACACAACATTAATTTACAGTAAAATTAGTGAAATCTGAGACCTTAATGTGTTTCTACCAGTATTTTTCATTAACACCTTACATATTGTAGAGCTGTATGATCTTTGGTATTGTGTGCCAGTTTCTCTGCTACTTTATTGATTCCTAAATGGATATACGATTTCATGTCACTGGTTGGTTTATCAGATTAATTTTGTATTTAGAATAGCAAGAAACACAAATTTATCCTGCAAATTTAATTAAATTCGTTTTAATTGTGCAGAAATGCTTAATATGTAACATTAATTCGCCAAACCATGTCAGTAGAACGCCAGGACCTACCAGTAGAAAGCCAGGATCTCATATTTTCAATTTGCATCTAGTATAGCAAAATTACAGTTTTTTTAGGCTTGAAAAGTGTTGCTTAATAATCGATCATAGATGAGGATAACGTATGTTGTTTTTGACTCATTTAGCACAAGTATAGCAAAGATGTTCATAATTATTTACACAGCGGATTACAGCAAATGGCATAAAACATAAATATTGCATGAATGCATTTTCAGTATCAAAACAATATCAATTTATAGTTAGTTTCACCTGTTCATAACTACAACCGTGCTCTCGTTTTGTGTATCAACAAAATAGTCTGTCTGTTGTCATTTTTGTTTATCAATGCAGTAGAAATCACGGACAAGCATGGTTATAAGATCCCTGCAAGGTTCTACATGCAGGGCTCTTATACATCAGGGCATTTCACATCCAAACTTCTATGGCAATATCATTTACAAAGCGCAGATAATTCAAAAATTGTCCTTCCAAACTTATTAGTCCGTTGAACAAACTTATTCATAAAGGATATAAATACAGCATTGTTGCTAAATCTTTACTGGTTTTTGTTGGCAAATATATTGATAATCTTCTAAATGCTTTACACCATAACTAAATTTAAACAATTTTTCATATTGACAGTATTTGGCATTGCACAATATCATGTTCTTCTTTCAGAATTGATGTTGTTGTTATACCAAATCTATTTAAAAGTATTTCAATTGAAATTTCATAAGAAGGCTTGATATCATAGTCAACGGACATTATGTCCTTATCTAGCTGTCAGTAACTGCGAGCATTTGTCCGGACAGTACCTGTGTGTATTGTCTTCATGTTTTATGTACTTCATTGTAAGGGTACTCGTCTTGATAAGTTGGACTTTTTTCTAGTTTGATTTTTACTGTGAGTCTTTTTGTGTATTTATTTTTAGCCATTTACCACACATAGGGGGAGGGTTTGGATCCAAGAAAAGGAGTTTAATTCCACCGCAATTTTTGCGCCTGTCTTAAGTCAGGAATATGTTGATCATTGGCTTGTCCTTGTCTTCTCATACAATTTTACTTTCTTGATATTTGGGTTATTGGATGTGGTTTGTTTCCATTGATTTATTCTCTTTTTACCTTTTTGGGGCCATTTAGGGCTTGCTATATGGTGTGAGGTTCCTCACTGTGGTGAAGACCGTACAGTGACCCCTAGATGCTTTGTTTTGGGTAGTTTTAACCTGGATATGGGATGTTGTCTCCTTGACATTTACCCCATTTCCTTTCTTTTTCATAAGCAGTAGAAATCCTGGACAAAATGCAGTAGAAATCATGTTCTCGCATGACAACGATATCTACGGTGTATATGTTTTACATTTCTACACTCTTTATATTAAATATAATGAATTGGAGAACTTTCCACAAGGGTTCAATGGTCAAGATCACATTTTTCCCACTGGGTTTAGCGTGGATTTGCCCGAGCTCGAGACACTTGTTTCATCACAACCCTTCCCGAATAAACAAGAAAATCTGGTAAGAACATCATTTTAGAAAAATGCATCTGCAAATCTTTAAGTTAAACGACACATTTTTATGACCTGACAAGGTATTCCAGTAATGCCACCCTAGAACACACGATGCTCTGTAGACGGAGCCCCTGAAAACGTCTTCGGAAAAGGCTCGAGTGAAGACCGAGGCTCATATTATCAGTTTGATTTTAAACAAACACGACCTTTCAACACATTTTGTAATTTTGAACTAAAGTAATGGTTATGTTTGGAAACATTTGAGTCTCTACACATGCATTCTATGAATAGAACTTTTTCAAAAAATAATGATACTATACGTGCTTGAAAAAGAAAGTTAAACCACCGAGGGGGATACATCAATCAAATTTTATCAGTTGATCAAGTTCAAGATCACTGAATTGTAGGTATTTAATCATGCATTTCATGATTTACACAGATAGTCTAATTCCTATGTTATCATTTTTATTGCTTTGTGCATAGTTTATTCCATTTCGACCTTATAAAATATTTGATGTCAGAAGTGTCCAAGGTTTTTTGGTCATCATTAAAAAAGTACCTCTGCCGACAGAACAAATATGCTATGAATGTTTGTGATAACCATTAAAGAATTAGATGCTGAAAATTAATGGAAGGCTTTTTTCACCACTATTAAACCACGCACATTGTCGTAATAACTCAACAAAATAAATAATAATAAACATTCCCAGAAAGTAAATCATACTGATGAAATTATCGGATTTCTTTTCTATCGTGTTTTTTCCCTTTTTTTTGACTGATTGTTCGGTTCGCACTTGTTTTGAAAGCGCATCCAGTAGATTATGTTCCCATTTTTAAACGTTTTTGTTAAAATTCGTTACACAACAAAGGTACATAAAAGGCACAGGTACTGTACTCTTATATGTTAGTTCTTCCTGTCCTTTGCGTAGTTACATGTAGGAGGCGACGACCATTTGAAATGTGGGAGTGGGAATGGATTTAAAAAAAAATATTTTGGAAAAATTTAATGTTTGCTATAATGTCAGAAAAAAAAAGTTTTCTATTTGGTGACAGAAAAAAGTACCATGTGAAAAAAAGAATTGTTTTCAACATCCCGTGAAAAAAATAAATGTTTTTTGTCATAGGTGAAAAAAAAATGACGTTGAGTAAAATTCATGCCCCACCCTATCAACATCTTTTACTGACAAAGAAACGTGTGTTGTATGTCGCACTGAATTTTTTTTGTAATTTTTGTGTTTGTGGAGGATGTGGCAAAGGTTGCAGTTGAGAGGTATAATGTAGTGGCATAAGTTGTATTTGAGAAGACGGCATTATTACCGTAGGTTTGAAGATTGTTCTCATCCTTGTTATAATGTCACCCAAAGATTGTTCTCATCCTTGTTATAATGTCACCCACTACTTGTCTTCATTGATGAGACCCTTTAATAAACTTTAATTGATGAGATATATTCGTGTCCGCTGACTGACATAATTAGGGCCATAGAAAAGTTTCAAATTAGGATGGTGTCACTGTGGCACGAATAGAGTGGTTCGTGTACAGCTGTGAGAGACCTGTTTTTTAACTTGTATATTGGACAGAGTGTCCTTTCCAATTGGCTTTTTCTCAAACCTGTAATCATCATATATATTATAGCTGTCTCCAGTAAATTGATAAAGCCTGTCAACTGAAGGTGAGGTATTTGAAGGTACTATTAAAAGTTTTTAACGCGGCAGTATTCGGGAGTTTTTAGATCTTCGGGTTTGTGCCAGAGACATTTTCGCGATCCATTTCTCTACGGGTTTTCGTTAATACACCCACCTTTTTGTTACGTATCTCCTGCAAGTGTCAGCATATAACTACAAACGTTTCTTTTTGTCATGGACATTATATTTAAAACCTTGCATTCATTTGACCGACCCGGCACCTGAATCGGTTTTCAGGGGCTCCGAATACAGAGCTATCGGGTGCGTCCCAAGTTGTAGGATAGGGGAATGCCCTGTCTATGCGGGGGTAGCAAGGTTATATTACTGGAAGCCTGACCACAAACCAATTTAGCCAATCTGTGAAGAAACGCCACGCTTCATGCAGTATAAAGACCCCTTCTATATTGTCCAATGAAAAGAGTCATTGGAACTCGTACAGAAGGCTAAATTTCCTGCCCCTTCCCATTTCTCCCCTTTTCTAGTGGCAATCAAAACTCGTTGTTATACCCCGCCACACGTAGTGGCGTGGTATTATGTGATACCCTCAGTCGTGAGTCCGTCCGTCCGTCTGTCCGTCCCCCGAAGTTTTCCGACTGATAACTTTTGAACGGAATAACATACAGTCTTCAAACTTGGTATGTAGCTTGTTCACCACAAAACTCAGGTCGAGTTCGAATATGGGTTCAGAGGTCCAAGGGGTTCTGGAGTTATGCCCCTTGATACTCGAAATTTTGTGAAACGTGGCAGGGTATCAGGTAATCCACCATTACTATTTTTCCTTCTACCTTTGTTTCTTTCTTCTTTAATTGATAAACTTCTACTCGTCCTGATATAACCGAAATACTGCTCATTGGATTTTAAACTATAACTAATTAATCTTGTTGGGCTTGCAGTTCTTCATGTTTTTTTCAGGGTACTGATCTTTATAGTCTTTCCCGGCGATTTTAATTTCTGCCTTTACAGTCTTACATTTTAGAGCGTTCATTTTCCCCTTAGAATTGTGGGCTTGAAATTATTTCAAATTTACATCTGAATGGTGGACTTTTTACATATCTGTTCAGAGCGCGTATTTTCTTCTTCTTGAAGGCCTCATGGTACCTTCAAGATGCAGAAAAAACAATGGACGCGTTGTTCCATTTGCTTCAACTTGCCATGTATTTGTAGGGATTTTGTCGCATGTGAATTTACTGCACATCCCTTTATTTGTTTGTAATTGAAAAGTTTGTAGCTTTACAAAGCTCTCTGTTTTTCGTACTGGCATTCGTACAGAAATGAGAACGTGTTTATGACAAACTATGAATACCGAACGTTTGACAGTTAATATCCATGTTTTTTTTCTGAACAAAAAAGATTTGCCATTTGAATTTTGTTCATATTTTGGGTCATTTTCAGAATATGTTCAAATGTTGTCAAAAATCGTGTAGGGTTGTCTCTGGCAGGTATACTTCTTAGATATACAATTAATATATATATATATATATGTCACACTTACTTGTGTTCCGACATCTTAGCAGTCGAACATTCCTTTTAATAGAATTTTCTGTCCATTTTAGCTAATGTATGATATTTGAGATGACGGTACTCCTCAAAGGACACCAAGAACCAAACCAGAATTTATGTTGCGAATGTATTATCATTTCCCCTTTAAAGTGGTAGTTAAGTTTGGTTCTGGATGTCTGTTACAACGAAATTTAATAAAAACCTTCAAAGATTGTCAAAATCTGTGAAAATTGCATTCATCTAAATGTATGAAAATGCATTTGAACTTATTTTGTTCTGATTAAACATACAAAAAATTACCCGTTACAACAGTTTGTGAGAAGATTTAATGCATTCGCAGAATTAGCAAGCTGATGGAAACAAATTCACGGGGAAATGGCCTGACCTTTTTGCTGCTACTGTGTTTGCCCTTTATATATTATCAAGCGAATTTGGCCAGTTATTGCGATTTGAAAGGCGTAAAAACTTAGCGTAGCGGGAGCCTTTTAAGAAGTTTTAAGCCTTTCAAATTGCTATAACTGGCCAAATTTCGCTTGATAATTATTTGCCTGAATTTGTGAATGGAAAAGAGTCGACCTTTGTGCTTTTTTAATACTACGAACATGTACAGCATCACTTGAATACACACTATGTACATACCATTATCAGATTATGAATTTTTGTGACAGTCCACGAGGCGTGACCTCACAGAGAAAACGTAATTTTCATTCATAATTGCCTGTAATGTTGGCATAAACTAATACAAAAAATTTGATAAATTATGGTCTCAATTGGATATGTACACAACAATATTTCATCTATGATCTAGTTGTAAATTTGTCGATCGATCCGCTGTGTACACACATCTGTCGAGTGTAATCGTATGTTTTATTTTATTGATAGAAAAGTCAACTAACAAAACAATAGGTCAACTTACAAAACAATTTCCATTCATAAAATCTTATTTTCCTACAGATATCGGTTGTTTAAATGACAACTTGAGCCAATGAAACGATTTAATTTGTAGTCATTTTCGGACAAATAGAGTTTGAAGGAAAATACCATGTCTTTTGGCAATATCTTCATCATATGAGGTGCATTTTAAGTCGCTTCATTTCTTCAATGATTTTCTAACTGGCAACTTTTTACCTTTGTTCAGACGTCGCTACAATACTTCTGGTAAATAATGTTTATGTGAAACGATTTCTGAACGTATACTGTTGCGAGGTGTTTCAATTTTATCCAACATTTTGTTATATTTCGTTTTGTGCTTAATATGGGAGAATTAAAGTAACATATAAATGTATTACCCCTGCCTGTAATCCAAATATATGCTGACACCAAGGCTGGCATCATTCCTTGTATTACACTCGCTAGATTTCGTTGGTACTGGATTTTGCCTCCTTTTATGATGGTTTTTGGAAATGAGTACTTCGTTTTTTGACTACTTTTGGATTATGGCTTTCCATATTTATTTGTTTTTAATGATGCTGGGGAGAGGTGGTTACCCCTTGAGACACGTGTACATCATAACGAAATTAACTGTTTTTTCTGCCACTTAGTATTTTTGTATTTTTTTTTATTTATGGCTAAATAACCTATTGAAATTTGTGTATTATACTATATCCAAAATATTAAATGGTATTGACTTGTATGCTGGCATAATATCAACTCTCGGAAACCGATACAGCATACACTATTTTATGAGTTTCAACATTTCAATCCTCTGAGCTTGGAGTATGAGCCATCCTAACAGAGGACCCCGAGGGAACCCCGGGATATAGAAATAGGACCCAGTATCTCCGGCTTGCGGGGTGTGACCCCTCCTAAACGGAGGCTGACCCCGAGGGTCCCGGGATATAAAAATAGGACCCATTCCGTGGTTGTGCGGGATTAATAAATACACAACCCATCTTTCGGATGGGATGTAAACTCAGGTCCACGTGTTGGAAGAAATGNCACGCTTCCTGCACGTTAAAGAACCCTTGTAGCAAGCTCTTTTTGGGGTGGTCCGTAGGTGATCGGCTACAAGGCTAAATTCCCCGCCCTTGACGATTTCACCCTACTTTTCCAGTGGCAGTCAGAATTTCCCGTCCCATGGCCATTTTCATACCCCAAAGTGATTATTTATCAACAAACTTGTTCTCGTCTTGATATAGCTGAAATATTGCTGAGTAGACGTTAAACAATATTCAATCAATCAATCAATCAACATTTCAAAAATGGCATGTCCAGTGAACAAACGTCACTGCTAAGCGGCCATAGTCACTTGAGCCAAAGCCGCAAATGTATATCTGATGTAAATGAAGTGGTCCAACTTTACATGTATATGTTATCAGGCTCTTTTGACAGGTATGTATCGTAAAATATCAACCCGTGAGCCAGGATAAGAAGCAGAGGGGCGAATGAGCGTAGCGAAATAGCCCCTAGCTTCATATTCTGGCGCCGCTGTGCGCGGTCCCGGCTTATGAATAGGCCCGCAGCATCCTCTGAGCTTGGAGTATGAGTCTTCCTAACAGAGGACCCCGAGGGAACCCCGGGATAAAGAAATAGGACCTTGTATCTCCGGTTTGCGGGGTGTGACCGCTCCTAAACGGAGGCTGACCCCGAGAGTCCCGGGATATAGAAATAGGACCATTTCCGTGGTTGTGCGGGATTGATAAATACACAATCCATCTTTCGGATGGGATGTAAACTCAGGTCCACGTGTTGGTAGAAACGCCACACTTCCTGCACGTTAAAAAACCCTTGTAGCAAGCTCTTTTGGGGTGGTCCGTAGGTGATCGGCTACAAGACCAAATTCCTCGCCCTTGACGATTTCACCCTACTTTTCCAGTGGCA
>MJUU01058430.1:536-22199 GCA_002080025.1 Modiolus philippinarum | reverse complement strand
GACGAAGACACTGGCACATCTAAAACATCCGGTCCACGCCAAAAACCGTGGTGGGATGTAAGCATTTGGGGACCATTAGATTCCCACATGGATACATCCGAACCGGATAGCAACATCGAAAGTGAACGACAACACAGTAGGTCTTCGTCTGCAAGTGGTCCATCGTCTCGTCATCCCTCGGTTTCCCGAAAGGGAAATATCTCACCAATACGGCTAAAATGAACAATATAATTCAATGGAATTGCCGAGGTTTTAAGATAAATTTTATTGAAATTACTTTATTAATTCAAGCTTTTAGTCCTGCGGCATTTTGTCTTCAGGAAACGCACCTGAAGAAAAGTGATACGTTAAATGTAAAGAACTACTCCCTCTACAGCACTTATGTACCTGAAAATGAACGAGCTGCTGGCGGCTCAACAATTCTTGTCAACAACAATATTGTCCACAGTACTGTTGATCTAATTACAGATCTACAGGCTGTTGCAGTGAGAATTTCTTTAGATAAAACGATCACATTATGTTCTGTATACTTACCACCAAATTTCAACCCTAGTCTGAGTCAACTTAAAAACTTGACCGACCAACTGCCCTCCCCATATATAATAATGGGCGATTTCAATGCACATAATCCATTATGGGGCAGTTCTTCTTTGAATGATAGAGGTGAAAAGATTGAAGACATGATGTCGCAGGAAGGTTTATGTATCTTTAATGACGGTTCACACACTTATTTACATCCTGGAAATGGGGCTTACTCAGCTATAGACCCAACTATAACTGACCCATCTCTACTGTTGGACTTCTCCTGGAAATTACACGACGACTTATGTAGTAGTGATCACTTTCCGATCATTCTTCAACATCTTTATTCTACTACCGGAGAAAAGCCACAGCGCTTTAAATTTGATAAAGCTGATTGGTCACTCTATGAAAATTTATGAAGAATTGAAATCTGAATTGTTTGAAGATGTTCTTGATCCCTTTAGTCTTTCAGTGAAAAAATACTTTCCATTGCAGATAAATCTATACCCAAAACTTCCTTGGAAACCCTGGTATGACGATGACTGTGATGATGCTCTGAAAAATCGTAAAAAGGCAGAGGAACTTTTCAATAAACATCCAACGACGGACAATCTTGGTAATTTTCGCGTTTTTCGTGCAAAAGCTCGAAGAACCTTTAAACAAAGAAGACGCAATTCTTGGCGCAACTTCGTCTCTAAATCAAATTGTCACACCCCTATGAACAAAGTATGGAATATGGTACAAAAAATCAAAGGTAAAAATAGGAAAGCTAATGTCCATCACATCAAAAGGGGACAAGATATTTTAACATCTGAAAAAGATATTGCAAATAAAATTGGAGAAACTTTTGAGAAACATTCTTCTTCCAAAAATTTAGGACCCACATTCCAGAGAATTAAAGAACAAAAAGAACGAAACAAACTTAATTTTAAATCTAAAAATACAGAGGAATACAACAGATTATTTTCGATTGATGAACTGAAACAATCCTTGGATAAGGCACATGACACAGCATGTGGCCCTGACCATATCCATTATCAACTCCTCAAACATCTTCCTTTAACAACTCTGGAAATTCTTTTAAACCTTTTTAATAAAATTTGGGTAACAGGGAAACTACCACCTATGTGGAAACAAGCAACTATAGTACCTATTCCAAAACCGGGTAAAGATCATTCCGAACCATCTAATTACAGACCACTAGCATTAACTAGTTGTGTCTGTAAGACAATGGAACGGATGATAAACAACCGTCTTGTTTGGTACTTCGAATCGAACGGTCTTCTGTCGAACATCCAAAATGGATTTCGACAAGGTCGTACAACAATAGACCATCTAGTTCGATTCGAAACATTTATCAGAAATGCATTTTTAAAGAAAGAACATGCAGTGTCTATCTTTTTCGATATTGAAAAAGCATATGACACCACATGGAAATATGGAATTTTAAAAGATCTTTTTGATATGGGGTTGAGAGGAAGCTTACCTAATTTTATTGAGAATTTTCTCAAGGATCTTGAGTTCAATGTTAGAGTCAACTCTACATTTTCTGACCCGTTTGAACAAGAGATGGGTGTTCCGCAAGGAAGCATCCTCTCTGTCACACTATTTAGTATTAAAATAAATAGTTTGGCCCAGGTTTTAAAAGATAANATTGATGGATCTCTTTATGTAGATGATTTTCTGATTTGCTATCGTGGCAAAAACATGAATAACATAGAACGCCAGTTGCAATTATGTCTAAACAGAATCGAAAAATGGGCAGTTGAAAATGGTTTTAAATTCTCAAGCTCGAAAACAGTCGGGATGCATTTTTGTTGTAAGCGGAAAATGCATCCAGACCCAGAGCTTAAACTATACAATAACCCTATAACTATTGTAAAAGAGGCCAAGTTCCTTGGCTTAATCTTTGACAGTAAACTTTCCTTTCTCCCCCATTTCAAAATGCTTAAAAACAAATGCCTCAAGGCATTAGATATTTTAAAAGTTGTGTCGAGTACCGACTGGGGTGCGGATAGTACTGTTTTATTAAATTCATATCGATCGTTGATTCGATCAAAACTAGATTATGGATGTTTTATTTACGGTTCCGCCCGTAAATCATACATTAAATTATCAGACACCGTTCACCACCAAGGTTTGCTGACTGTCTTAAAAGACCTATTTCCAAATGTCGCTGGTGACAAAATCGTTCAATTTTTAAAAGCAATCAATTTATTTAGTAATATTTAAACAGATCAATCTTAAACTAGTTTCTAATTTCTAATATTGTTAATCAAACCATAATTTATTTAATTATGTTTTTAACACTTTACACACTTCTTTTACTTGTATAAAGCTATATGGTTTTATATAGATATTTTATGTATTTATTAAAATTGTTTAGTATATTCAACAGTTCTCGCCACAATATAGCTGAAATATTGCTGAAGTTGGCGTTAAACATCAATCAATCAATCAATCCATCGATGAGAAATATTTTATCATGCCGGTCAGTCGTTAGTTAAATTTGCTAAAAATAAGGGAAAGTAAGTTATGTCTATCCTCGCATGGTTTACGTATAGCACGTCATAACTCGTAAACACTTCTGATGCTATCCCATTTAAAAAGCAGACGAAAGCGCGACCTATGATTACCAACATGTTTACATTAAATTGCCAGTCCTTGGAAATTGAAGGCAAATTGCTGCAGATTGACATTTCGACAATTTATGTTTGCTCAGTGCAGATGAAGACAAAATAATTGAAAGACCATAACCAGATAGATGTATTCAAATTTGATATAGAAAAAAATTCCTTGAGGAATCTAAACTCTCAAATCAGATGAGGACAGAATTTTACAAGAGAGAGATATACCTTATTTTTAAAAACTAAATTGACAAAATCTAGATATGACATGTTGCCAAACCAAGCCAGCACCGATGTACTGTTTACTAAATTGGTAATTACTTAAATGTACTAAGAGTCTGCCAGGAGAAGTGTTCGGGCAGATAACTTCTGTCTTTCCAGTACAAATTATACAAAACATTTGAAAGACAATAAATCGAAAGATTTATAACAGCTAATAGAGAACAAAAATCCAATAGGAATCAAACAAAAGACAAAAATCAACTAAGGACAGAGCTTTACATGATGGAGATACTCCTCAGTTTTAAACATACACCGTTAAGAGATTGCAAGTTTCCAAATAAAATCAGTTTAATGCCTCGTACCGAAGTAACGGACCGCTAGGCTGGTGAAGAACCATAGAACAAAACATGAAACATGCAGCCATCGAACTATTGGTAGATAATAAAATGCCGTTTACCTTCCTTGGTTCGAATAAAAGCATAGGCATAAAAATAAAAAGTGTGGCAACTTTTATTTACCAAAGCTTGGTTAGCTTAAAAGAGCAAATACAAAATGCATATTTAACATGAGGGAGATAATCCTTATGTATAGTAAAATTTAAAAAAAATGTAGATATTCAAATTTTAAAATTTGAATCGGGTTTTGGGGTTAGCACTGAACTAATGATTTTTAAACAAGACTTCTCGAAGACAAGGGCACGAAGAAGAAAAACGAATGGAATGCAGATGCGTTTAAAGAAATAAAAGATCACAAGAATTTACTAAAAATATTCAATTTCCGCACAACTGCAGTGATATTAGCGAGGATGTATACAAGTTTGTTATTTCCAATTTTTGAAAGTTGTAATTTTTCCAAATTTTATGGGTTTATCGGGAAAGTAATAAATGGAAACTTGCACACTTTCATGCCCTGAGGCGATATAGAGAGGTTGTGTTGATACAGAATACAGATTTTGCAATGTATTTTCCCTCACATTATAGCAATTTACTGCTGTAAAATGTATATCAGACTTCCTAACAATAAATGAAATTTAAAGCTACATAACTGATTTGTGAAAAGAACAATGTGTTATTTGGAACTATAAAAATGTTATGAAAATAGAGAATGGTCACATTTGTATTGCAAAAGGTAAAAAATGATTCTAATTCATGAAATATTTCCATTCAAAACGTACAGAATTAACACTAAACATGTACCTGCAATTTATGCAACTGGTATTTATCTTATATTATACATACAATATCACGCTTTATCAGGGACTGATCCGGGATGTTAGAAAAAAAAGAGGGGCGTGAATCTTGAAAATGGTATAGAAACCAGAGCGATGGAAGCAGAATAATTTTCGACTATTTCTTTATCAAAATCCAATATGCATTTCATTTTGTTGTACAATTAGTAAAGATGTGTGAAAATCTCAGGTATACGGGTAGTTTAATACAGAATTCCCACAACAATTTATTCATTTTCCCCCTGGAAACGTAACAGCCACAATATGTTTACGGTGCATATGTCAATGTTTACAAGTAACGTTATTTTGTAGCGTCATTAAAAAAAACGTTCTGTTGGTGTTTCGCATAGGAAACTCCAAGAGACCATTTACCTTTGTACTTCTAGTTACTCCGTTGACATATGCATGGAAAAAATAACATTTGTCATGAAATTGCATTTTCTCGACCGATTATCCTTTGGACCTGTATTGTTCTAGGGTCCCTCTCTACTATGCTGACGAGTCGCGTCCTCCAAGAACCTGAATCGCTTTTCCGAGGCTCCGGCTACAGAGTTGCTTGGTGGATATGGAAATGCCTTATCTATGCGGGATGGTCCGGTCATAAGACAGTAAGCCTGTCCTGGAACCACTGTAGCCAAACTGTGTGGAGGAACGCCACGCTTTCATGCAGTATAAAGACCCCTTCTATGTTTTTTAAAGAGAGATGAGTCACTGGGACTCGTATAGAAAGTTAAATTTCCTGTTCCTATCCATGTCTCCCCTTTACTATTGGCAATCAAAACATGTTGCCCCGGTTATCTCTTCCACCTTTGTTTCTTTCTTCTTTTACTTATATTTTTTGAATTTATTAACCTAATCTCATTCTGATATACATGTACCTGAAATATTGCTCACAGTACGTTAAACCCTAACTTAATAAAAAATTAATCAGTCATGTCCTAGGGTAGTGAAAGAATATGTTGTCCTCGCCGATGCGGGAAGTCACTAATACTAGGTAAACCCTGGTCATAATCAACTGCACAATATTTCACGAAAATAATACTCTCTTGAGAAGGAAATGTGCGGTACAAATGGAAAATGTTGTATTCTTACACATCATTCCCCTTTCCACAGGAATGGTTTCTGGTTACGGTTACTATTCATATAAATTTCGTACACTAGAATAGTTACAAAATAATCAATTTTGTTAAAAAGTTCCAAAGTATTAAAATAAAATTATCCCTTTGAAATGATGCAATCAAACAAGAGTTGCAAATTTAAACCTGGTTTTTAATGATACAAAAATCGTGCAAGGGGAATATTTCATATCCATATTATTACAGAAATGAAATTCTCATTCTTTGTGTTATTTCAGGGCGATTCTTATTTTAATTTCTGTGTGAAGTGTTCATCAGTTCCAGCATGAACAAAAAAGCACATTTAAATTTATGCCACATAGGCGTTTTCCCCACCTAATGCATATATATAAAGGCCTGATCTTTTAATTTTTAAAGATTTGCACTGAAATAAACAACGACCCCCTAAATTTTATTCAACAATTTAAAAAATGAAATACCTTAGATATTCATAACATTCTATAATAGTCAATTAACACCCTACAGACACCTCTCATAAATGTAATCGCTTCATGAATTTTTATATGAAGCAACATAATTGTATCTGGAATATTTAAAACGAAACATTTTAACCCATGAATTTCACATTTCATAAAATTTTCAACTAATTTTGTTTTGCTGATGATGTCACTCTGAATGCAAGATTAAGAAGCTGGATTTTTCGGAAGCTGAGATTTCATCCGTCAATCATTAATTAAAGATGAAAAACGGGAAATATCTCTTGATTGTTATTAAATACAGTCAGTAATCCAACTCCATTCAGATAAAAGACACTAAAGTGTTAGATCATGTTAATTTCCTTGAAAGAAATAGAAAAAAAGGACACTTTTTGACGAAAGGATTCTAAATTGATATCTGAACAGTATCGTCCTCTCTGTCCATGAATTCGACAAAGGTATTTTTGAAGAAACAGTAGCTTGCGGCTTTCACCAACATATCATGTTACTTATAATACGAAAGAAGATCGAAATTTGCACCTGGTCGCTATCACAACACTTTAGCAGTAAAACGACTCGGAACTTATCCCTCCTTATATTTTGGTTCATAGTGTTTTCTGATTTACCATTATTTTTTTTTCCAAATCCGACAATATTGGTTCCTTGTTAAAGCCTTTGGTTGAGATTTTTCCACATAACTACGGGCCTGTCCCCAAGTGGTGGTTAGGAGTAATACCTTTTCTATGCTGAATACGTAGAACCTCGGTACGAATCATTGTACAGACAATAGTTTGCGAACGCCGCATTTCAAGATATAAACCATTTCTTTTTTTCTCTCGACAAAATGCAATGTGTGTTATATAGGAGGCTAAATTTCTTGCCCATTCATTTCCCGCGGTTGTCCGATCCGTTGTATATCGTTTTTCTTTTCATTTTTGCGCCGGAATCTGTTTTCAGGACCTGAGGCTACAAAGCTGCCGGCCGCGTTCCCAGCTGGTGGATTGTGGAATGCCCTGTCTATGCCTAGCCGCCAACCATTCTAGCCGATCTGTGTGGAGAAACTCCACGCTCTATGCAGTATAAACAGCTTTTCTATATTTTTCTCAGGTAACTAGTTACTGATAACTAAATACCGAAGTTACTGTGAATTTACTTTCTGCATATGCACATTTCGACAACTTATGTCTCTTCAGTGCAGATAAAATCTAAATGTTTGGAAGACCATAAACTCAAAGATGTTTAAAAACTGATAGAGAACAAAAAAAACCAATATGATCTAAATGTAAAGCCAAATCAGCTAAGGACAGAGCTTTGCATGAGGGAGATCGCCTTTAGAACAGTAAATCCCATGCTTCTACTCATGCACCCCTTTCCCAGTGGCAATCAAAACTAGTTGATCCGGTTGCCCCTTCCACATTGAATTCTTGCTTCTTTTATCTTATTTTATTCAATTTATTAATTTACTCTAGACATAGCTGAAATATTGCTCACTGAGCGTTAAACTCTTACTAATCAATCAATTTTTTTAAAGGATTGAAAATTACTGTGATACAGCTGAAATTGTCACACTGGACATAAAGCTCTAACCGTTTAACCTGTTTTTTTAATCAGACCCATTTCCCGAGTCAAGCGTTTGCAATCCACTTAGCTCCCCACAAACACTTGACAGATTTAGTTTACGTTTTCTGGGCTGCTTGTCTACACTATATAGCTAGAAGCAAATTGTTGAGCAAATAAAATCAATCAAAACTTTTAACACGGATTTTCATTGATTTGTCTGGTTCCATTTGATCAAGAGAAGTAGCAGAGAAAGTATAAATAACGTCTGTCCAAATATAAATTGCTCATTTAGTTGCTTCTTGATTAGAGAAGCAGCTTAGGAATATTAGCAAAATCTCGGAAAGACATGGACCTCAAACACTTTACTTCGGAAGATGTGGTAGACTATGGTCTATTGAACATAAAATTTCGGTATGACATTGTTTTAATTATTCTACAAGGTGGACCATGCATGAATCTTTTAGAATAATTTATATTTTCTATCTGTATTTCAAACGGTTATTTTTCCTCTTAAGTCACCTTTTCTTGTCATGCAAAAACCTATATTTTTGTAGTATGGTTCTTGTTTTGTTATACAGGGTTGCCACTCTTTTCCTCATATGAAATTCAAGGGTTTTTCAAGGATTTTTTCAAGATTTCAAGGATTAAAACAAATGAAAAATTGTGAGCTTTTTAGATTGTCCATCACTTATCCTCATAAACAACGAAAAGATATGACATATTTGCACATCAGACAAAATCTCTACAAATACATGCTTTATTCAGTCATTTAACAATCCGCGCTCTTCATTTGTGGTGTTACTTTGTTCTGCATTGTGCGAGACCACTAATTTCGGAAGACATCAGGTTTTATAACTGATGGTATGTCTGTTCGAAGTTGAATAAAAAAAAATCCCAATATTTTTTTTCCCAAAGATCAAGTAAAATCTTCTTTGGTTCGGGTTTTTTCCCCTAAGATCAAACAAAATATAATTTGGTTTGAGTTGGTTCGATTTTTTTTGTTTTTAAAATTCGTTATAAAGAACAAATAGGGGAAACCAATGGTGGTCTCGTGCTCAGACCTACCGGTATCAGTATTCAAGAGGTAATGTGTCCGTAGTTATCCGTATTTTGATAATATTTAATTGTTTATAAAACAAAAGCGATATGTAACATTAATATTTTTTTCATTTCAGCTGTGGTGATCATTTCGTAATTTTTATCCACTGTTTTTATTTATACATCATTGCTTATATTGACTAATTGGAGTTTTACGTCCAGTGAGCAATATTTAAGCTGTATATAGACGAAAACAAAATAATTCAAAAGTAATATCTAAAAGAAGGAAATCTCGAAATGGGTAGGGGCAGGAAATTTAGCTTTCCATATGACCCTTATTCAATAATATAGAAAAGGTATTTAAAACTGCTTGCGGCGTAGCGTTTCTCCAAACAGTTTGTCTACACTGGTTCGTGAAATGGGTAGGGGCAGAAAATTAAGCCTTCCATTGGACCCCTAGCGATAAAGAAATTAGGCCTTCAATATGACCCCTAGCGAGTCTGCTTTTCTACTAGAAATATATCAATTCAAATAAATTAAGGTACAAGAAGAATGATGATGAAGACGTAATTGACAAATAGGGCAGCAAGTTTTGATTGACATTGAAAAATGGGTAGGGACAGGAAATTGAGCCTTCTATGCAACCCCATCGGGTCTGCTCTTGTACGAGAAACATAGGGTCTTTATACTCATTGAGCGTGACGTTTGCGCACACAGTTTGTCTCGTATGGTTTGTGTGTTTTTCGAATTTTGAATTGAAGACCCCGCATAGACAGAGCATTTCCCTATGCACAACCTGGGGAGGAGTCGGGCAGCATAGTTTTGACAAAGACCTAGTCAACTGTGCGCTTTAAAGAACGTTTTCCTATCGGATGCTTTTCTTCAACAGTGATTGCCCAATTTCGGGAAATAGGTATGTTTCATTTCCAGGTTTTTGAGTAAACATTTGCAATGTGAATCCGTAGTGCGTATTTTTACTTGAAAATCCGTAGTGGTAAACACTTCTGCGTGCTGCATGTTTCCAATAAAAAGATTTGACTAACTTCATAAACTAGGGGAGGTTTATTCATCTTTTAATTTAAATTAAACCTACCATTAACTTAAATTGCCTGCATGGACAAAGTCGAGAATAAGCTGTCTTCCATTTGTCTTGTGAACATCTAGTACTTGCCTTTTTCCTTTTACCCTATTCGATTCCAACTTCTGTTGGACAAAGTCGGGAATAAGCTATCTTCCATTTGTCTTGTGAACATCTAGTACTTGCCTTTGTCTTTTTACCCTATTCGACTCCAACTTCTGTTGGACAAAGTCGGGAATAAGCTGTCTTCCATTTGTCTTGTGAACATCCAGTACTTGCCTTTGTCTTTTTACCCTATTCGACTCCAACTTCTGTTGTCACTTTTATTTCGTGACCAATACATGTGCGTCAATACTTTAATGTCTTGTTTCTTGAACCTCAACTCAGAACTATCAATAAAACGTTTTCGACCAGCGCATTAGAACGAGAGTAACAATACCTGTCAGATTGCCCCTTGAAGTTTGTCCTGTTGCAATTTGTCTACATAAATATCGTTAGGACAAGAGTTACTTTTATTGAATGTCGGTGAATTCACATCATGTGTGCAAGTGAAGAATCGCCATTAACTCGATTTTCCCCGGATTTTTGTTATTTTTCGCATTTTCCTGGCTATATCCCGTGCTCCCGGCTATATCCCGACCGGGAGCACCATAAACGAAATTCCCCGGTTTTTTTTTCGTTTTCCCGTCTACGTGGCAACCCAGGGTATAGAACTGTTGCATAAAGCATGTAGATGCTCGGTCGGCTTTGCCCGGTAGGGTAGTTGACTTGGTTTTTTGGGACTCTGCTTATAGAGCTACCGGACGCGTCCACAGGTGGCGGATAGGGGAATATCAGGTCTATCTGGGTTAGTCAAAATACAGAACCATTTGAAACACACTGTGGAGAAACGGCACGCCCCATGCAGTATAATGACCTCTTCTATATTTCTCGTACAAGAGCATACTCACTCGGTCGTATAGATAGCTAACGTTCCTGGCCCTACCCATTTCTCCTATTTTACAGTGGCAATCAAAGTTCATGCTTCTTCCTTCTTTATTCTGTTATTTAGATATATTTTTAATATTTATTAACTTCTTTTCGTCCAGGTAGAGCTGCAGTATTGCTCAATGAACGTTAAACTCTTAAATAATCAAACAATAGGCAAACTTTGACAATTCAATTTAAGGTAGTAGACCTAGGTTAACCACAAAATTTTCCACAAATTAAATTTTCTTTAATTTGCAGTGTGAGACAATTCTGTGCTAATACACTTCAAAAGTTTCACCGTAAGGTTTTTTATCTACAGCTCACAGAATCACCCTTGCCTTGGGGTCTTAAATTCTGTTCAATCAATCTGTTCCCAAATCACCACAAGGCGTATACTACTGTATACTAAGAAGAACCGGCATGTATCAGACCTAAATCGTGAATCGTTTAACTGTTTCTTACAAACCTGTAGACCTAATATCAGATAATGAATATCACTATGCATTAAGTGTTGATTTGCAGTAAAAAAGAAATTAAATGGTCAAAACATTGCTGAAAACAGAGCTTCATTCAATTTCTTCTTAACAAAATTCCATAATTCAATCTTCAGCACAAACTGGAAATTACAGGCTCCCCCACATTACTTATGTCAAAATTTTATAATTTTTCACCGTCTTTTTTCACAATATTAGTAAAAATGCATAAAGAGTCATAATTGAATGAATTACCTCCCTTTCCAAATACCTGCACCTGCCTTTCATTAATTGTAATATTTCTAAGATACCATTATTAACCTTGATGTTTTAAAGCAGGCATTATGGTGTGTTATATTAAACGAGTTTAATTTCATGATAGGATGGATATTTTATTTCTAATTATGATAAATATTATAATTCCTTTGTTGTATTTATTCCAATCACAAACATTAGTTTTTATACAAAAAGGAATTATCTTGTCCAATCCCAGGTCTACTACCTTAAGGGATAAATTTCCTTAAATATGAACATATAAAATTGTAGCATACAGTATTATATATATGCATTTCTTTTGTGTCTAATATTATTCTGAACACTTGCGAATGTCAAAATTTATTCATTTCCTGTCATTCCTGAGATCCATCATATGTTTTGCAGTTCTACCGTGCAACTATAGTTTCAGGATTCATTTCAATTTGCAAAAAAAAAAAAAAAATTTAAGTATTTTATTTCTTAGTACATTCCTTGATCGGTTTTAGGGGCTTTGCATACAGAACTGTCTGGCGCGTCTGCATAGAGTGCCAATGAAAACGCAACACTCAATTTTTTAGATTTTTTTTCGCACAAATAATAATCTTTAACAAATGTTACTGCAAGTTTACTTGGAACTACAAAACTTTAAAAAAAAACAATTTTCCGCATGACTGATTTTTGAAACCATGCCACCAGCAAAACATGGCATGAAATGCACAATAAGGGATTTTGGCGCGAATTTACGCACGATTAGTTTTCTTTATTGTCCAATACAAAGCTTAATCCCGTAAAAACATTTTTCCCATCTCAAATTTTTGGGATGGGTTTTCATTTAATCCTTGACCCCCGAGGGAACCCCGGGGTATAGAAATAGGACCTAGAATCTCCGGATTGCGGGGTATGACCCCTTCTAAACGTGGCTGACCCCGAGGGAACCCCGGGATATGAAAATAGGACCCATTCCGTGGTTGTGCGGGATTAATAAATACACAACCCATCTTTCGGATGGGATGTAAACTCAGGTCCACGTCTTGGAAGAAATGCCATGCTTCCTGCACGTTAAAGAACCCTTGTATCAAGCTCTTTTTGAGTGATCCGTAGGTGATCGGCTACAAGGCTAAAATCCCCGCCCCTTTCGATTTCACCCTACTTTTCCAGTGGCAGTCAGAATTTCCCGTCCCATGGCCATTTCCATACCCCAAAGTGATTATTTATTACAAACTTGTTCTCGTCTCGATATAGCTGAAATATTGCCGAGTAGACGTTAAACAATATTCAATCAATCAATCATTTAATCCTTGAATGATAGGGGTTTTAAACATTCGCTGGGTTGTTTCTAAAAATGCCTTGTTTTCCCATTAACAGACATTACTTTAACGTGTATCTTCTGTGAAACACGATGAATCAGTTTGAAATTTTGGAACCTTTTTTGGAATATTTATGCAATTTTTTTTAATGTTTAGAATTGAAATTCTCAAAAATCGGCATTTTTATCAAAAAATTCAAAACTTTGCCATTTTTGACAAATTTCAACTCTAAACTTGTCAAATTTGGAATTCAAATTTCGAAGAATAAGGCATTTTTTCTTTAATTTTCCGTCAGAGTGATTGAAATGTTCAGACAATTTAGGATCTGACCACTGAATCAAACGTTGATGCTGTGGCAAATTTTCAAGACAGGACTAAAAATTCATTGATGCAAAATTTTAAGCAGACACTTGGCTTAGTTATTTAGCAAAGAAAAATTATTAAGAACGACATAGAAGATTTCTAAAATATATATATCAGGTGTTGCGTTTTCATTGCCATTCACTATATATAGAGTTGGGAGAATTTTATACCGAAACATTGTGGGCAAACTATAGGTAGATTAGAAGTAAAGCATTTTAAGAGTCCTTATTCATTTTCGACGAAAAAAAAAAAAAAAAAACAGACTCCCTTGGAGCGCCGTATGTAAAGCTAAATTTCCTGTCCATACTTATTTCTCCCTTTTCTATTGATAAATAAACTCGTTGACTCTTCTACCTTAATTTATTTCATATGTTAAAAAAATGAATTGATCAACTCGTTATTGTCCTGATGTAGTAAAATGTTGCTCATATGACGTAAAATTTTAAGTTATCTATCAATCATTTCAGTAAAAATTGTATTTAATTTATAAAAATTTCTGAAATACTGATTTTTTCATAGCTACCTTTCTGTAAGATTGTTTTGGTCAGAAATAACATGTACAAATATTGGGTTCGAACGTTGGTAAATTATCTGAAACTATCAAGAACCTAATTGCTTGTAAATGAACTTGACATCTTTACATTTTTTTATATTCAAATATTTGCACATTGGATTTTTATATATTGATTGCGATTTTCTATAGAAAAAAAAGTTTTATTCAGCATTCCACTTTGCAACCATATTATACCCTTAAATTTTTTATAGTTAAAAAAGTAATCATCTATAATTGGATTTCAAAAAATTGCTTTTGGAAGAATTACACCCCGGGTCTATAAAACTGTTTTATTTGTCAAAGAGTGAGTGCAAGAATAACAGTCGTTTTTGACAGTTATTGACGTTATTGTCTAGTTGGTGTTTGAAAGAAAAAACCCATTTCTTAGAAGCTTTTTAAAATAAGACATACAAAACATCTATATACATTTATGGCAACATTGAGAAAAATAGAGAAATAAAAATTCCTAAATGCAGCTAAAAATTAGAGACAATAAAAGAAAAAAAAAATAATATAAAAGCACTACATGCCATCAACGTACTTACAATTTTACTTTTAAGTATATTTGTTCTTCCTTCGTTGAAGATTTTTACCAAATACGATCCATCTGTGTTTCTACATTTAACTTTATATATGCATCTATAGTTACAGTTGTAGTCCGTTGAATTTATAAACACAAAATTTCCAGAGCTTTAAATAACTGTAAATAATTTAAATACGTTTCAATTGGAAACCTTACACAATGACTATATTTGGTTATAAATATACTTCATTTTAAAGTCATCTTTTTTATAAATAAATATGACAGGTGAAGAAAATAATCGGAAGATAAATAAGCGTGATATAGCAAAAGGCCTCTAGTTACGTTTTTGTTTATGTATCCATGTATTCTTAATTTTGGTAACAGATAACCAATGAAAAAGAATCTGATCTGATGAAAATTTACTAAAATACAAAAAACCCAAGTTGCATAATAAACAGTAATTTTCGTTATCATGTGCACTTGTTTCAAGGAGTAACCTTTCATCATCAGGATTAAAACGAAATAACAATAAAAAAACATTCACAAAAGAAGTAAACATTACCAAATCGTAGTCGAAAACTATCCCCTGTCAAAAATTTTCATTTTTGCACGGAACATTGTACATTTTTGTCCTTTTTTAAAGGTAACTTTTCACGCTATTATATAATAGTTTGCTCTTACGTAACGCAAAAAGGGTCAGTTTCAGCGGTTCTGTTATTTGTTGTTATCGCACCTATAACAGAATTCTCATTGAGCCCTTAATGGCCTTGTTGTGGGTTTTAGCGACACTATAAGATGTAAAATAGGTGGCTCTTCTATATGCCCGGGAAAAAATTCTTTGTTGACACATTTAATGCTCTTAATATGAAAAAGAAAGGAAATGGGGTAAATGTCGAGGAGACAACATCCCATATCCAGGTTAAAACGACCCAAAACAAAACATCTAGGGGTCACCATATGGTCTTCAACACAGTGAGGAACCTCACACTATATAATAAGCCCTAAATGGCTCCGAAAAGGTAAAAAAGTGAATAAATCAATGGAAACAAACCACATCCAATAACCCAAATATCAAGAAACTAAAATTTTATAAGAAGACAAGGACAAACCAATGACCAACATATTCCTGACTTGGGACAGGCGCAAAAATTGCGATGGGATTAAACTCGTTTTCTTGGATCATATGTTAGCATTCTGTTTATGTGGCTCAAGCCTTTTGCACTTTAAAAGTATTGAATGATAAAATATAGGTAGAGATATCCACCCCCAATCCGCACAATATGCATGGAATTACCATCCGGTATTACAATCATTTAATTTTTTTAATAGTATGATAAAAATATTATTGAACCCCATAAATTTCGAATAGTTTGAAGAGTTAAATGCTTCGGCATTTAGCGTTACCTACTCTAATGCATTTGCATTGTATATATGAATAATATATATCGCAAATAAATCATGTCACATTAATGTTACTTTGTTATTTTAAAAAGATGCGTGTATTATTGTAAGAATAAACCTGAATGCTGCCTTATAGGAGATACAAAATTTAAATTTAAGTGACAGTAAGTATGAAAAATTGTCATTTTTTGTGTATTTATAACATGAAAGCATAAAATATGGATCTAAATAACGACATTTATCAAATTTCCGTTAAAAACTCTGGGCGTATTTTTAACAAAAGCAATTAATCTACAGTTTATGTTTGATTGAATTGCACCTACTTCTTTTTCAAGCATAATTGTTAAGTGAAAATTTAAAATAGTTTAAAGCCAGACGTTTTACTTGTGCCATTTTATCCAAGTGAACTGATAAGAAAAATTGCTTGCTTTTTCATGTTTTGTCTTTTTTTTTAATGTTCTCCGTAACTGATATACATGGTTATCCTTGACACCGACATATTGAGTGGGACTGTATTTTAGAACATCCCTTGAGTAGGGAAATTAAATAAACATGCATATTTCTAGCAGGAACCTATCGATTAAAAGAAGCCTTGTCATTGCACGTTGTAAGACAATGATATTGCTTGCGACTACACTACTATACTAATAACGCTCATTACCTCCTCAGCAACCATTCTTGGTATTCATGTATACATGCAACTTATAAATTATTAATACTTTATTATTTAGGACTGCAAATCGTTTCCAAAACTAGACCTTTCAAACATCAGCACATTTTTTAAAAATAAAACCTTTCTCATAGGGCGATGAAGTACTTCGCCGTAATGAAGTTGGCATAGTTAAAGTTATTCAGTCCTTTCTAACTTAAGTGTCAGTCAGTATGTTCTATTTAAAGAACTGACAGTGGAAAAAGGAAATCTACTACTTCCCTCCTGGTTCAGAATTATTGTTCTCAGTTTTCTCATTAAAACGCTCGTTTACGCAATCATTTTGATGCTCAATGACCCTATTAAATTTTACTTGTTATTTAAATACAACATACAAGAACCAAAAGACAATATTTAAGATTTATTTAAATTGTCAAATTGTTTTTTTATATTTAAATAGTCTTTTAATAACAGTCAACTGCTTCCGACACTGAAGTGTCTGTTACTTATACAAATAAATCTTTTCATGCGAATATTTAACTCATAAATATTAAATCAATTACAATCATACGCCCTAAAGATACGGAAAATAAGATCCGCATTCCTCAAATATTAATATTCATTTATAAGAGGTTAATCAAATATATAGTATATATAATATTTGGAAAATTGTAAAGAGTAAGAGGTATTAGTGTCTCCTTACGTCATGTAAATTGATATGAAGAGTACCAATAAAATAATAAATAACTGGAAAACCATTGTATATTATTTACACCTTTTTTATATCAATATACAAATGGTCCATAAGTATTTTTTTTCTTTGTCAAAAACAATGAAATAGAAGTGTTTTTATCAGTTTCATCACATATTAATAGCAATTAATAATTCTTAAGAATAAAAAGATCTTAAAATTAATTGATTGGCATATTGCAAAAACCGTTTTTCGACACAGATTATCAAAACGAACATAATCATTCTGTATTGTCTGAACTGAAGAAACCACACACATACGATAAAGACAGCAAAAATGGATAATATTGTGGAAAAGTTTTCAGATAGAAATTCACTGGATATTTAATATTTGTTTTTTTCGAATACCAGCGAAAAGTTATTTCTTTCAATTCAATTAGCAGTAAAAAAGGATCGCGTTTTCTTGTTGTGTTTTAAATGCAGGGTGCTGGTAGCTCTCAAGATGATATACATGCTTGCCACAACTGGAAAACGCCTTGACTTTCATGGACTGGAAAAGACCTTGAGTTTACACTATTTTGAGCTTTCCTTGAAAACTGTTGATTGAAAAATGTGAATATTAATATTGCGTGTGAAAGAAAAAATATCCGATCCTCGGCAATCTCATGGACTTAGATCAGCCTATCTCGCCTTTTACCTTATCAGCCTATCTCGCCTTTTACCTTGAGAAAGATATTTTAAAAGAAACTTATACCAGGCGAATTGCAAGTCGGGGATAATCTCGGACATCTAAGGGTAAAATATTTCAAGTCTTGGACGAAGCTTGCCGAGTCCGAGATGACTCTAACCCGAGGGTGTCTGATATTCTCTTGTCTCGCACTTCCACTGGTGTTTGATTTTAATTCTAGCTGTATTCACCCTAAAATATAGTAAAATCCAAACTGCTTACACAAGAATTAACGAAAAGATCTCGAAATAAAAGATAATACAGACACTTCCACATCGGCCTCGTTTCTTGGCTTTTATCTTGAAATTGACAACACAGGCGACTTCAATTTTCAAATAGACAGCTTCCCTTTTCTTTGTGGCAACATTACAAATATAAGTTTACATCTACCAACTCCTTTGCTACTCAAGGGCCTGTGGTCGATACAGACACTACCTTGATGGTGCTAGGCTGCAGTAGTATCAAAAGGGGGATTCTACACCACCATGCAAAATCCTGCATAAAAATCCCTACCTCGAGGGCAAAATGCAAACAGAAGGCATTCCTATTGAGCATAGGGTAAATACAAGTATGTCAAGATTTAATTCTTCTGACAGTCCCCCATCCTCTCCCGAACGGACTATGGGAGATTATATGAATGACCTAGCCGCCAACAACAGGGAAAAATTTGAAAGGGCTGCGGAGAAAAACGAACCGACCGTGTTTTCATTCGATCCCACCAATCCCGATAAACTCGTTGAGGATGATGATGACTTTATCAGCGAAGATGCCTTCCAGGAAGAGATGAATCAGGAATCCATCATATGGAAGGACTTGCCCACAGGGGTGATCTATAAGATCTTGGAGGTGATAGAAGTGGACGGAAAATTTGGCAAAAGCAGGATTCTCACTCTGAAAAATCGAGAAGGAGAAATCACCAGAGTATGGGCCTACGCCATGCTTAACAAAGAAAACTAAAAAAATATAATTCATGCCAAAAAAGTCAGCAAAAACAATAGGTCCGCAGATGGGATTCGAACCCTGATCGCCCAGACGTGAAGCAAACGCGCAACCACTAGACCACGGACGCGAAGGTTTCGGACTTTTAAATAAGGGTAGTCATTCGTGTGATGTCAATACAAAAAATAGCAGACGACGCTTAATAAATTGATTTCTAGCCTTTTGAAGGTAAAATTAATAGTGAAGAATATTTTTTTAGTATCAAGGAGATATTCTGGTGAAGATATGATTACATTTTGACACCATGCATAAAATATATGAGGCATATTGTTGAACCGGTAGACTGAGAAAAATCGATGACCTTCATGCGTAAGATTTAAAATCATATTAATTTAATGTGCTTAAAGTTGAAATTAGCTAAAAAATCACTCAAAGGACCCTACTGCGCATGCACAAAATGCAACATAAATATCAGAAATTAGCATAT
Source organism: Modiolus philippinarum (assembly GCA_002080025.1). Classification (NCBI taxonomy): domain Eukaryota; kingdom Metazoa; phylum Mollusca; class Bivalvia; order Mytilida; family Modiolidae; genus Modiolus; species Modiolus philippinarum. Next base: position 3,036 of record MJUU01058430.1, on the reverse strand, counting down.
TATCGTTGTCTGGCCAGGCAGTCCCTATGGCTAAACCGTTGCTCACAAAACGTTAAGATATAAGACATGGGTTCGAATCTCCTGACGTTAGGTGGGGATTGGGTTTAGGGTGCAGGAGACCATCATTTCATAAAATTTCAATATGAAAAATACATAGAATTAATAGAAAAAAAATAAGTATTCAGCCCATAAAGAGCAACGGGCAGCTATAGGGAATATCAAGTTGAGGAGGACAGTAGAAAGTAGATGAGCTCAGAAAGATGGATAAAATCCGAGCTCGGCAGGCGCCTCAGAAAGTAGAAAGATAGTAGGCCTACTAGTAGATAAGAAAGACNCTTTTATTTTTTAACATGATTGGTCAAAGCTTCACTAAAGTTTGGTGAGGGTTGACGCATCTGGTCTTTTTCATCGTAATAATTTTTAAGCAGATTGCAGGAGCACCGTCTTCACCTGCAAGCTGTGATTTATATGTTTTGGCTAGTCGCACCGTATCGCGGTGCTTCTTTTTCTTCTTAGCGACTCGACGCGAGATCAAGGACAGGACCATATTTCCCGTAGCACATAGACAGGCGAGGGAGCCCAGGGGAATGGATGCAACAGCACCCACACCGGTCAGAGCAGATCCCATCATAGACTGCCCACGGAACAAGCGCCCAGGGCAAAGGAGACGACCTTATCCAGTCGGTTATAGATCTTAAACGCATGCTCATATCTCTGGATTTCTGAGATGAGCTCCTCTTCCAGGCATTCGATATGACTGGCATCCACTTCATCCATTTATCTAGAGAAGCATAGCAGGGGGACAATCTTAAAGGGGCTATTAGGGCCAAGGATCAATCCACTACCATCGTAGAGCCGACTTCCACTCTTCAAGTACAATCCATCACCATAAGTATTCGGCAAAGTACTTGGGCTGAGATGCAGACCACGACCCCGGGGTTTCACGCAGCATACTTTCCCACCCTTCTTGAGATATAATCCAGATCCCACGGCTTTTTGGATGGCTGCACTACCCAATCCGCTCAAGGCACCCACACCCAAAGCAGGCAGCACGGTTTTGGCTTGCATAGGTGGCGCAGCAGAGGCGAGACCTGCAAGCATGGGGAGAAATCCACCTTCCTTTACGTTATGCCTCACTTGCTTCGGGCTCATCTCCAAGACCACCCTTACCACTCCGCAAAAGCTTGGTGATGCGCTGAATCTGACGTTGAGTGAGGAACATCTTTTGTCCACCAGATAGGTTGGCATGCGACAATCGGACGCTCACGGGGAAACCCTTCTTTGCTGCACGCTGAATCTTCTCTGCCTTACCCTTCGTCAAGTTGAGACCATACTTTTGATAATCCATTTATTTATACCTCACGCAGATGAAAGCGGATGGTGAGATGCTCCCCTCGCAGATCGATGGGGCGACCGTCTTGATCGGTCAGGTAGGTTTGCATCTGATTGATGGTCTTCAGGGTCACGGGTAAGTAGATCAGATTCTTAGGGGTCTGGATGATCTTCATGCCTGGATCGACCCCGGGAAAGAAACTATAGATGGTGGACTGCTGGGTGCCGTTGACGTAGCTGCCTTGGATGATATCACTATTCACGAGGATGCTATTGATGCTGATGATATCGACGATATGCTCACCCTCTACGTATTTATTCGTACGTCGGTCATAGGTATACGTTCGGGCATCGAATCCAAGCACCGTATTCAGGCTATTGGGCACATCAAAATCCACTTGATAGCTTCTGGCGAGGGTGAGCGTAGCTCTCAGAGTCGCGCGATTGGCATCGAGAAGGATCTTAGCCTTATGCTTGCTGAGCTTCATTTGTCGCTGGATCTCATTGATATCGTCGATGCCATAGGAGCCAGTGCTCAGGGCGATGGGAAACCAGTGGGCACCTTCGTCTGGGGAATAGCGGAAGGAATTATTTCCGGCATGGATATTGGGGATGGAGTAGTACGTCTTCAGATTCACGAGGGCCATCTCGTCAGATTTCTCCTCGCGCAGTCGGAGGGGTGGATTGAAGCGGGTCAAGATCTGACTATCGTCCCCAGAGACGATGAATGAGAATCCATGCTTGGGTTCGGTATTGGTGGCGATTTTTCGCAAAAGTGAATCGTCCATTTATTTACAGGTGGCGACGTAGAAAGCTCAGCTTTAGAAGACGACGCTCATCTTCTGACCATCGGATTCGAATTGGAGGATGCGATCGGAGATGACCAGGGCGTAGGCTTGAGTATTGGCGGCGACGTTCTGATCGAATCTCACCTTGATATAGACGTCGATCGTCGAATTCTCGAGTCGCTCGCTCTGCTTGGAGACGTCGAAAAGAAGAGGGGATGGAGATCCGTGAAGTCGGCGGGAGTGATGCCCGGATTGCTCACCAGGTGATCCATATTGAAGAATTTCCAGCGGAAATCGGCGGCCTCCTTATAGAGCCTGGAGATCTTCTGATTCGTGAAGGAGGCGCGATGACCCACGGCAGGATATCTCTGGGAATTCAA
>MJUU01058429.1:50448-76052 GCA_002080025.1 Modiolus philippinarum | reverse complement strand
AAAATGTTGAGCAACATCGATCGCAGCTAAAATATGTCATTGAAACAATACATGTCGGGAGCGGTCAATGAGAAAAAAAGTAAAATCGAGCAATGTATGCCTACATATATTTGTCATTAAGTAGCCCGACGAAAGACAAAAATAAGGACAAAGACAACATCGATAGACAACACGGGGCACATCGAAATAGATGTAGGCAAGCCTTGCAGTGCAACTTTGGTTGAAAGGGCAAAATAGTCGTGTGTACAGATTATAACATTTTAGTAAAAACAATGACAATATTGAACAGCCAAATTGAAAAAAATAAATGAATTAGTAAACGTTTGAGAAATTCTCACACGGACAATCACGCCATAACTGTTATATTATAAGAGCATATATCTCAAGCACGAGGAGACTTTCTACGGACTTCACGCAGCATTAGAGACAAACTCTGCAGCAAAAAGGAAATATGAAAGGATATGGAGTGAATGTACATGTGCCAAAAACGCACACGATACATAGAAAACTCCAGTTTATCAAGGACATGGCTTTTATTCCTGTCTACATCGCGATGTCGCCTGAGGGTCTTCAACTAGCATGTCTATTCCTCTTTTGGCACTCTTCGCATTCAAATGAAAAGTCTAGATTTATCATAGACGGAGTTTGTCAGTACGGAAATAAACTCCGGATCTACCCAAAACATTTCTGTGAACAAAAACTCAAGTCAAGGATACATGATTATCCTCTTCTTCGTGAATAAGTACGAGCGTTAGCTAGTACTTATCACGAAGAAGGGGATAATCATGTTCTTATATATTTAGTATATTGTTAAGTACTCAAGAAATAATTACAATAATCAAACATTATAGACACTCAATAGATAGACTAATTTAGACCAATTTGACTTCACCCATGCATGCCATAATTGAAGTAATTAAGGCCTATAGAAAACTATGAAGGTGATAAAACAGGTGTTATAAATGCAATTACATAGAGTTATTCATTATGGAGTAGGAAGGTATAGAGCTTACAGAATTTAAGAGAGATGATTTAGATATATTGACTTATAGTTTCATACCATTATGGAATCTTAGGCTTTAAATGTGCTGCAGTGGGTATGTATTTCCCGATTTGATCATCACAAGATCCTGGTGGCAATGACAAAATTTGTTTTTGATAACTATTTTGCACAAAATTTTAAGCATATTTAAAACAAAAACGCCATTTCTATCCTCCAATGCTTTATACTTGTTTTTTTTATTAAGGTAATGATTACACCCCCTTTATCTATTATTGCTTTGTCTTTATCTGATTTTTATACTGAATAGTCTACTTATTTTTGGAAAATATTATAATACTGGGTTTTGAGTAAATGACAACTCTTCATATTTTACAGATAATTGCTTTACAATCCAAATGAAATGCCTCAAGCAGTTTTGAGCTATTGACCCTAACATGTAAAATACAATAGATAATCCTGTAGGAACATGATTTCTTATGTTCTTCACAAATAAGACAGCTGAAATCCTGTTATCTGATTGGTCGAGAGTACTTAACTATATACTAAGAAATAACAAATCTAAAGAATTCTCTCACGACATTTAATTTTCATTACAATCAATCAATTAACCTTGACGCACTAACCGTGTTCACAGTATTATGGATACCCTTTTTTTATCGCTACTTTAATGCAATATAAATTACGAATATATATATGCGCAATTAATCTGTGATAAGGGACCGACCATTTAACTTGAAGGGGGGGGGGTATGTTTTTTTTTTTTTTTAAATATTTTGGATCTGATTTTATGTGAAAAAAATATTTTGGCTGCCAATATGATGAAACAAAATTTTCTGAATGAGGCTTTCTGCCCAAAAAAATAATGTTAATTTTGAAAAAAAATATTTTGTTGATACGCGTGCAAAAAAAAAATAATTGTTATGTCCAGAAAAAAAACCATAACCCCCCCCCCCCCTTCAGGTTAAATGGTCGGTCCCTAACTGGTCTCAAAAAGAGATATGTGTGGTACTTGATCCTAACAATTGCTGAATATACCGGACTTGGGCTAGTCCTTTACGTAACGTCCAAACTTTAGTTCTATTTCTGTTGGTAAAGTTGCGACCTTGTAATATTTGCATATCTGTATTGGTTGATTATGTCCAAGGACATTACGCTTCACTTACCTGTTGATTCTTCGTGCACATTATAATCTATTTTGACGTCATTTCCTACCATTAATGACGCCAAATCTTCATGTCACCATTCTCTTTTTGAGACAAACATAGTATAAATGTCAAAATATAATAACAGCTGTTAAAAGGGGTGAATGTAAAATAATAAAAAAAAACAACATAGAGTTATAATAAGCACATAACAAAATCAACTAGAAGCCGTTCCATCAGAAATGATGGCTATTCCTGCACTTCCCTGTTTGACACAGAAAACAAAATTCCCCTGACAAGCTCACATGTATCAAAATAGACATCTTGGGGTCTCTTGTTTGCACCAAGACCAATATCAAAAATTTGAAAGCTTATTGCACATCTGCAGACTATATACAACAATTCAATTACAAAATTAAATCTTTAGATCCAAAAATGTAGGAGGGGTCCCACTGACAAGCTCACATGTGTGAAGATCGACCTACTGTTTGCACCAAGAGCAATATCAAAAATCCGGAATGTGTTGCGCATCTGCAGACTATATGCAACAATTCTATAACAAAATTAAATCCATAAATGCAAAATGAGGAAGGAGTTCCACTGACAAGGTTCTATAACGGACAGACGGACGGGACAAAAGCAACATCCCCGCATTTTCTTCAGAAAAGTGTGGGGAATAAAAGAGCAAAATACTTAAAAAGTCGATCACTTTATTTTGACAGATCTGTCGTTTCCATGTGGGTCGTAAATTTACAAAATGTACCTCCTCTTTTAACTTGTATTAAAAATATTTTTTTTATATAAGCTTTATGTTTTTGAGCAGAAAGCCGCCTTCAGAATATTTTTACATCACTTTTGCAGCCAAAATATGTTTTTTTACATAAAATCAGCTTCAGAATAAAGGTATAATATAGGTAAAAAAATCTTTGACATTGTGTGTACACTAGTAGCAGCAGACTAGACCATATACATTGCAGCATCGAGTCTTGCTAGTCATAAAATGACTGTTTTGTTTAAACCCCAGACCTGCTCTTTTTTATCTTTTATAGAAGAGGGATCGGCACCAAAGTAACAAACTTTGCCAAAATCTCACAAGTTTCATATATGCAATGGTTAAATCATTCAGTGGTTTTTCTAGTAGATCTTTGTATGCATTTCCCCTTAGTGTCCAATTTATCACTGGCGGCCATGTTGGATGATGGATCAGCATTGAAGTAACAACACTTGGTCAGCTCCTCATAAGCACCATTTATTGAAAGTATTCAGTAGTAATCTAGAAGAAGATCTTTTGTTAATTAAGTTCACAGCTGGCGACAGTTAGTCAGCACCTGAAAGGCATCATTTATGTCATGTTTGATTTAAATCCATTCAGCAGTTCTCTAAAAGATCTTCGTTTGCATTTTCCATAGGGTTCAGTGCTGTCAGCCATGTAAGATGACGGATCGGCACATAAGTTAAAGCACTTGGTCCGCACCTCATAAGCATCATTCATTCCAGGTTTGCTACAAATCCATTCTGTGGTTCTCAAGAAGAAGCTCTTGTATGCATTTTCCCTTAGGGTCGAATGTTTAAATTAAGTTCCCCTATGGTGGCCATGTTGGATGACGGATCGGCATCCAAAGTGAAACTTGGTCAGCACTTCGTAAGCATCATTCGTGCCAGGTTTGATTGAAATCCATTCAGTGGTTCTCAAGAAGAAGTTCTTTGTATGCGTTTTCCCATGGGTTCCAATGTTAAAATTAAGATCCCCGATGGCGGCCATGTTGGATAACTGATCGGCAACAGAGTAACAACACTTGGTCAGCACCTCGTAAGCATCGTTCATGCCAAGTTTGGTTGAAATCCATTCAGTGGTTCTCAAGAAGTTCTTTGTATGCATTTTCCCATAGGGTCCAAAGTTAAAATTAAGACCCCCGCTGGCGGCCATGTTGGATAACTGATCGGCAACAAAGTAACAACACTTGGTCAGCACCTCATAAGCATCGTTCATTCCAGGTTTGGTTCAAATCCATTCAGTGGTTCTCAAGAAATTCTTTGTATGCATTTTCCCAGCCATATTGGATTATGGATCGACACTAAGTAGCAACACTTTGTCAGCACTTCCGAAGCACCATTCATGCAAGGTTTTGTTCAAATCCGTCCAGTGGTTCTCAAGAAGAAGATCTTAGTATGCATTTTCCCATAGGGTCCAATTTTTAAATTAAGTTCAAAGCTGGCGGCCATCGTGGATTATGGATCGACACCAAAGTAGCAACACTTGGTAAACATCTCCTTAGCGCCATTCATGCCAGGTTTTGTTCAAATCCATTCAGTGGTTCTCAAGAAGAAGTTCTTTGTATGCATTTTCCCATAGGGTCAAATGCATGGTAAACTAAATCTTGGAAGAGGTCAGAAAACTTGACCATGCTCAATAAAATGTAATCCTTGACATGCTGACCATTTTTGCAATTTTAAACTTAACCTCCATCTAAACCATTTTGAAATATAGGACAAAAAGTTTAAAATCACGAAAAATTTGACCAATAAAGGGCCATAACTCATATATAGGTATTTGGTTCTTTAAAATTCCGATGTGTTTAGATCTGAACATGCCCCACATTTTTGCAAATTAAACTTAACCTCCATCTGTTATAGTTTTTTTAATAGAAAATAAAAAAAAAACATCAAAATTTTGAAAAAAAAATTACGGAAAAAGGGCAATAACTCTAAGATGGTTCATCAGATTTTCAGCAAAGTTTCAGCATGGGTAGATTTTCTCATGCTGATCATTTTTACCCATGGTCATATTTTTGATATCAGTAACGGTTTTTGAGTTATTTGCAAAAGCTGTAATCTACCCCATGTTCTATTTTAAGTAACGGCAGCCATGTTTTTTTTACCTAGGATATAGAATATAAGAAATTTGAAACTAGATACCCTAGTAATGATTCAGTTGAAGTTTGGTTTTATTTGTGCAGTGGTTTCAGAGTAGAAGATTTTTGAAAGTGAGCTAACGAACGAACGGACGGACAGACGGACGACGGACCCCAAGTGATGGCAAAAGCTCACCCTGGCATTGCTCACGCTAAAAACGAGAATTCTTATCAATTTTTAAGGATGTAGTAAGGTGAGGTTTTTTAAATTTGTAAAAGTCATTCGGATTTCTCTGGTTGTATCCAGTATTACTATGTAAAATATTCTCCCCAATTACACATATTTTTCTAGTCATCAAAGTCTTCAGAAGCTCATTTTCAGTCGGCAAGCAAGATTTTATAATATTGTAGATTTTCCTTCCATGTGAAACAAATCAATGATGTATCCATGCTATAGGAAGGTAAAAGTCCAAGAGAGCCTTTCCCACCATTTTTTTTAAAATGTGAAATATCTTGAAAACTATCATTTTTTTTTAGCTGAATTTATTCCTTTCACAATGCTCTTTCTTTTAAGGGTATCAATTTAAAATTGTATACTTATTTAATTTTACCTTACTACATCCTTAAGTAACGTCCAATTTTAATCATTAATTTATGGGATGAGATCTTAGTTTACAAATTGTTCTCCTAAGTTCAAAATTCTTAATACTTTCTAAATAATTTTCAAAACCAAAATTGTGTTTCAACTTGAACAATGGTCGTATATTTCTAGAGCTCTGGTATCTTTCCATCTTCCAAACTGTTTTTAATATATTCCACTGATTCTTATAGGTACCAAGTTCAGACAACACTGAAAAATTGACACTTTTTGTTCAAACCTAATACCCATTGTCAACTTTTCACATTGAAGATTTTTGAAAACTGATTTAGGATAAAAAATTGACCTTGCGTATTAAAAAAACATTGATACTATCGTATATTTCAAAATTAAATTGTATGATCAAAAAGATGCATGCAAGTTTTTAATAGATGGCCCAACTCTCAGTAAATCTTTCTTTAACTTATGAAATGCCTTTAAAACTTATAAAGTTCGTTTTTGGCAATATTAAAGCTTCCAGAAGCACAAAAAGTGTACCAGTAGATTTTTAAAAGATGACACATTTAACATGATTTCCTTTTATTATATACCCTGTACTGAGTACATAGTTATTTTGTGCATGTGAATTATGCCTGGAAAATAGGCTAACTTAGAAATTAATTTATTTGTGTATTCAGTGTATTATTTTTGATCAGTGGTTGCAAAATAAAACTACGAACTGGCTGTGACACCTTTTCACCCCTATTAAGCTGAGTTCCCGGCAATAAGAATTGCCCCGTTCAGAATTTGCGTATACATGGTTAAGTCCGGTTCAGTTTGCTTCAATACTGTCAATATTACAAGCTGCCAAAACAAGGTCTATTTAGGTTGTGTTTTTCCAGAATTACAATGTTTTCGGTTAATTTTCCCCTTTTGTGTTCTTAAGTAACGATTAATTTGAATAAAAATTTTAAGTTTGAATACCCGTTCACTTCTTCTTTCGTCAGGGATAATCACTTATTAGATTTGCATCCACAAGTATCAGTAAAATTACACCCTACTTTTGCTGGATAATGTTTCGGTAACTTTCAATTTCCGACGGATTCGGGTTAGTACTGTTTTAGAATAATGCTTAGGACGGGTTTGGTTTAGTCCTGTTTTAGAATGATGTTTAGGCACCGGCATATGGAGTTTATATCTCCCAGCTCATTCCCTTCTAAAGGGCATATCAAATGCTCGATACACTGAATTCATTTTTAAAGCCAGGTTGGTTACAAATACATGTAGGCTATTCAAACAAGGGTATGTTACCCTAGCTAAAAGTCATCATTCCAGATTTTTACTGTCGACATCACCATATTGTGGACCGTTGCGGAAGCACATAGGGGACCTACAAGAAACAAAAATTAAAATAAATGTTATCTCGATATATATATCGTTATTTCGATATAATTAAATCGTTATCTCGATATAAATAAATGGTTATCTCTATATATTTATATCGTCATCACGATATATATTAATATCGTTATCTCGATACATTTATTTCGTTATCTCGATATATTTATTTCGTTATCTCGATATAATTATTTCGTTATCTCGATATAAATTCATCGTTATCTCGATAATATTATATCGTTCATTTTGGTATATTTAAAGAAAAATTACAATTGTATGAAAACCTATTCGCGTTACATTCGAATTTTTAATTCAATTAAACAGGATGAATTGATTTATATGATAGTTATTGTCAACTTAGAAATAATATAAAAATTTGAATATTTTTATCCCAACCCAACGACAAAATGGTGAGTTATATTACAAAAATAAATAATGACATAATGTTAAGTAAATGAACATAAGACAAAGTCTCTGCAATAGATGATAAAACCAAGTAATGGAACATTGCTTATATTGTTGTTCTTTATTTCCACAGACGGACATAAACTGACCACTTTGTGTTTCAATAATAAACCCTAATGAACGAATTAGTATGATAAATATTAAAGACAAAAACATGTTTCATCTCATTTCTTAACAAAAAAAAAAAAAAAATACAAATTGGTGAGATATTCTGTTCACCTTCAGCTGTGTACGTCCGTCCGTCCGCCTGTCTATCTGTACGTTCACTTGTGAGTAACAGTAAACACATTCTACGTTCGAAAATTACAATCACATGCAAAACTCCACAAGCAAACTTAACTATAAAAACACAAGTGGAAGACAAAGACAAACGTAAATGCTTTGTTTTGGGTCGTTTTAACCTGGATATGGGATGTTGTCTCCTTGACATTTACCCCATAAGGATATTTCTCAACAAATACCCCCTAAAATTTTCGCGCCTCGCTCCGCTCGGCGACATTTCCTTTCATTTTTAATTGGACCCCCCTTTTCTAATGGCCTGGATCTGCGCCTGATAAATATAATATGTTCCGATAAATTCTAATTGGTTTGTGTACATTTGCAATGACCCTATATTATTATTCTTCTTTTCGTATGGCAAGTCTGTGATGAATCGGTCTTTTCATTCTAAAGTACTGTTTCGTAAAAGGTTCCCATGGTCTCTGTCAGCAGAAAGTTATGAATAGCATGGTATTTACTTCATTATATCACACTCTTACTCCACAAGAAAAAGATAATGATAACTAATTTAGAGGTCGCCATAAGATTTTCGTCACTGTTTGTGACAAGCTCGTTCATATCGATCAAATTCAACTATGTCACATATATGTAAGCATTATTCAAGATTTGGAGAGATGACTCATCTGCACTGTATCCCGATTCACTATAAGCGTGTTACAAAATATGTTCTGTTGTAATTACAATTTCTCAAGCGTTGCACACAAGACAGAAATGTAATTTAATCTTCATTGCTAGGAAAAATAAAAACAATTTCAAACTACAAATTAAATGGTATAAAAGACATTTGAAATCTTTTCATAAATGGTACGACTTAATTTTGTTACAGTCGTCGAAAAATCGATGCACTGAATATCAAATGTGTCAAAATATATATCTATATATATATATATATATATATATATATAAACCTAAAACAAAGCAACAACACCAATACTACCGTTGTGCTAGATTCAATCGGATACATACAATGTGACCTGATTATAAACTTCAAAATGAACAAAGTAAATAGTACATAAAATAACAGTTGATATTTCGAGAACTGACCGGCTCTTCATCAAAACACAATAAAAAAAACAAAAACAAAACCTATTTACGAAGACTAAACTACAAATGTTTAAACAAAGTGTTGAGAGCTACATGTTGGATGCTGTTGTTTACAGGTGTAACATGAGAAGGGAAAACATGTTAGTATATGTACATCGATTCTATTAACAATACTGTTACAAAATTGTGTTAAACACCCAAGGAGCAAAACGAGAACAAGTTAACCAGTAAAAAAAAGGGTATGAAAAATGGGTAGGGGCGGGATTTTTAGCAAAACTATATTTTAAATTTTTATATTCAAACTGGATTTCAGTTTTTCTATCCATAACTTGTCTTTAGCCTGCCTCTGTGTGTCTGTCCATGATCGATTTTGGTCAACTGGTACTACTTGCATATTTTTCCAGTCATGACCAGTGGAATTAAAATGTAATGCAGTGGCCTGTGATCTCCCCTTTTCCCGAATGTGGTCACGGTGCAAGTTAATACGAAGGTTGAGGGAATTTTTCGTTTCACCGACATACTGTTGTTGGCAAACAGAGCAAGTGATGAGATACATTGTAGATGACATTATCTGACTTGCAAGATAAATTGCTAAATAGTTTATAGGACTTGCCTGTTGCTTTTGAATGTTTTAGTTGTTGTGCTATACTTGCACAGAAGGCAACGCCTGTCGCGACATGTTGTAAACTGATCTGTTTCAGGTGATGGCAATTTGGCTCTTACGAGAATGTTCTTCATATTTTTGGGACGACGAAATGATACTAGAGGAGGTTCTGGAAAGGGGCTTTCATTTTGGATGATGCATGTAGAATTGGCATATATTCACGGGTTATAAGCTAGCCAAATCATTTAATTTCAGTTTCAGTTATATAGATGATGTTCTTTCATTGAACAATCCTCAAATCAAGGATAACCTTTATCTTATATACCCCAATGAACTAGAAATTAAAGAGACCACTGATACACCATCATCAGCATCATACCTGGACCTATACCTCTACATTGACAGCTCTGGACGTCTGAAAACAAAACTTTACGACAAGCGTGATGATTTCGACTTTCCAATAGTAAACTTCCCGTTTTTGAGCAGTAATATTCCAATTTCTCCTCATATGGCGTGTACATTTCACAACTCATTCGCTATTGCCGTGCCTGTAGTTTGTACAGCGATTTTGTCAACAGAGCGAAATTACTGTCTCGAAAACTTATAAATCAAGGGTATGTTCAGTCACTGTTGCAATTGTCACTACATAAGTTTTACGGTCGTCACCACGATTTGACAGACCATTACAATGTTTCAGTTTCACAAATGAGAACAGATATCTTTGGGTAGATCCAGAGTTTGTTGCCGGACTGACTAACACCGACTGTGACAAAATCGGACTTTTCACTGGCAGTGTGACGGGTGCCACGCGTGGAGCAGATCATGCTTACCCTTCCGGAGCAACTGATGATACCTCAGTTTTTATGGGGTTCACGCTGCTAGTGCTTTAGTTTTGTGACGTTCTTGTTCTTTTTTGTTTATTTGTTTTGTCTCTGTCATACTGTCTCAATTCGTGTTGCTGTGAATTGCCGTGATTTTGGATTTATGATTTTAGAATTTCCCCTTTCCTCGTTCTTGCTTCGGTATTCGTTTGCCGATGTATTATAGCTGACAAATGAGGTACATTTAACTGTGGATGGAAAGTAGTAACCAGTGGCGTCCGCAAATTTTTCTTCTTTCTTTCCCGATAATCTAGCAATTCGCTTCGGCCAATCGACGAGACCTTTTGCACAGTTTTTCTGACATGCTTTTCTTTGTAACCCCTGTTCATAAGATGTTGGGTAAGTTCTCTGCTCCTCTGTTTGAATATTTCTTCTAGCGAACAGATACGACGTATTCGGGTTGAAAGTCCATATGGGATGGCATTTACACAGTGTCTAGGATGGCAGCTACTGGGGAGCAGGTACGCATGCGAACCTGTCGCTTTAGTATGCAAACCAAAATGTATTTGACCATCGACGAGGGTTTAGGTCGTATCAAGGAATACATTTGTAGTTTCAGATATACTAATTTTTATAGAAGGGTGTTCTCTGGTACCAGACCATTCATTTCGATGTCATCGATGAAGCGCAACCAGCTGTAAGTTTTATATGGTGCGTCTTGGAGCATACGTTTTTCTAAGTCTCCATGAATATGTTGGCATATGATGGCATATGATGGTACAACTCGAGTACCCATGGCTGTCCCATTAACCTGAAGAAAATTCTCGTTGTTGAAAACAAAGTTGTTGCGTTTCAATACAAGATCCAAAAGATTTACAAGTGATTCTGTAGAGGGTGATTGTATCTATCTACTGTCCCAAACTTTACGACAGGCTTCGAATCCCTCCTCATGTGGGATGTTTGTATAAAGTGATGTCACATCTAAAGTTACCAAAAGTGTATTAGGCGGAAGGTCTTCACTCGGAGTTTTGTTGATGTAATCTGTAGTGTCTTGAATAAAAGAAGGCATTTTTTTTACAAAGGGTTGCAGGTGAAAATCTTAAAATTTAGAGACTTTTCAGTAGGATGCCCAATAGAGTTTATTATAGGACGTCCTGGAATTCCTCCTTTATGTATTTTTTGGCAAAGACAGAATAAACCAGCTCTCGGATTTTCAGGAAGACGACCTTCAAAAGTTTCCTCGCCTAAGTCATCTTGTTCTAACATTGACTTTAGAGCTGTTGCCATTTCTTCACTGTACGTTTTGGTTGGGTCGCGACTTAGTTTGTTTCTTTTTTATAATATTCGCCTTTTGAAAGGTGCCTGGTATATATATATGTATCATGCATTCTCTCAGAAAATGGTATGATAAAATTCCCAAGAACAGGTACATTATAAAAGGTATGGCAGGGTGGCATTTTTTGCAACATTAGAGTCATCATTGTCATTTTTGACAATAGATTTAAAAATTAACATTTTGTGTTGACTTGACATGTAAATAATTGCTTGTCCAATCAAATTATTGTATGTAATTGATGAATGCTTTCAATATGAAGAGCCGTGCTCTAAATCAGACTTGATGACTAGATATTAGTTTTATGTCCAATATTGACTGGACCAAAAAGAGTTACGTACTCTAGTAGTGACTTGACCAGTCTATCAAATCAACGCGCACATCCAATCTAAACTTTGTGACGTATTCATGTTTACAGTGAGAGTGGTAAATAGGATGCATATCAAGGTCACTAGTCTGTGTCGTGTAAATGAACGAAAATAATACTTTATCAGGTTTGGTTGTAGATATTTCCTTTTAAACTCTTAATTGGTGTTTCCTCTACCGGATTTGGCATGTTCAACACGGCAGATGTATTATAAGAAGCAGTAGACTCTACCGGTGCACCTAATCTCACCCATGGATTTTTGTTAGGTCCTTGTTGTTCATCTGTATGTCTGTCTTCGTTTTTCTTTTCTGTGATGTACTCATGTTATATCATTGTTTCTTTGTTTTTCCGATGTTGCCGTTAAAAAGATCTGGAGACATCACCAGGTTAGCAAGTTCTGCTCCACGCGTGGCATCCGTCACAATGGCAACAATATTTTCGGTGTCAAATTAGTCGGTGTTCGGAAAGAAACCTGGCTCTACTAAAAATATCTTGTATCATTTGCGAAATGGAAACATTGTAACGGTCTGTCAAATTATAGTGGTTACAAGGTTTCAGAGGAGATAATCTAAATATTGCTTTATTGCCTCGAATAATAATTGATGTTTGCACAAACGGCAGTGTTTATGTTTTTATATACTTGTAAAGGATGTGTACACATTTATATTTCGAAAATACGGTGATCGGAAGCTTAAACATCACCCATTCATAGTTTAGCTTTCTAACTAAACATTATCCTAAACTGGGGTTAAACAGAACTCCATGTCGTGGCTAAACATTATCCATACCTTACCAAAACATTATCCATCATTTTTGCAAATGCATTCTGTTTGTGTTCTGCGTCTTAATGAGCTTCCAGATTTTAAATTTATCATGTATATACTTTCTAATACCTATTTATAAAAAAGTGAAATTATAGGTTTATTCAGTTATCAAATTTTAGTACAAAACTTCCGCGTTTTTGCTTTAGTATATGATCATTTCTGCATAGTTTTTACCAGATTTATGTCAAGAGGTAGCTGAATGAATGATAAATAAATGTATGTAACAAGGGGGAATATGTACTTGTTATTTTCATGTTTTTTTTTTGTTTTTTTTTGTTTTTTTTTGGTGAAAATTCTGTTTTGTTGACATTTTTAGAACCGGACTAAACGTTATTCAATCGGAAAAAACCTCGTAGACGCGAACTCGGCACCGGGCAATTCTTTTTACAGAGAACTCAGCTTAATAGGGGTGTTTATTGTCCCTAAAAATACGCTTTATTGGTTCCAAAAGTAGAACTGATTGAAGAAAAGTAAAAGCTTTTTCGTACACGTTTATAATCACGAGCTAACAAAATTCACCGGCACAAAGGGCCTTTAATTTATTTCAATAATACGGAAGCGGTAGAAAGAGATACCGATCCAAGGTCTTTTCGCTATTNAAACGTTATTCAATCGGAAAAAACCTCGTAGACGCGAACTCGGCACGGGCAATTCGTTTTACAGAGAACTCAGTTTAATAGGGGTGTTTATTGTCCCTAAAAATACGCTTTATTGGTTCCAAAAGTAGAACTGATTGAAGAAAAGTAAAAGCTTTTTCGTACACGTTTATAATCAAAAGCTGACAAAATTCACCCCCCACAAAGGGCCTTTAATTGATTTCAATAATACGGAAGCGGTAGAAATAGATACAGATCCAAGGTCTTTTCGCTATTTGCATGATTTGTCTATATAGATAATATTTTTATATGTATTGCTCTTATTTTAAGGTAATTATTTCCAGCATAACATATTACAGGTTCACCCTTGGATTCAATATCGACATCAATTGTAAATACCTGCAGTTGCTTTGCACTGTTTCCAGTAAAACATCTGATTTACGGACCATATGATTTTCAGTGGCCTGAGATTCTTATAAAATCAAATACCTAGATTTCTGCTAAAAAATCTCTGACCAGCACCTGGATTAAAAAAAAAGTCTAGCCCTCACTCTGTCCATTAAAAATAAAACCTTGCTCAACAAATTTTCCTAGCATAGTGGAGGTCTATTTTGGGAAAAAGATTATTCGGCTGCCGAAGCGGACTTATAAAATTTCCTGTCACGGGTAAAAATTCCTGGTCCCAATGAAACCCAAATGGTCTGTGCCAGATACTCTGATACTGCAAATTTTATTGTCTCTCGTAATATACAGATATTACATCCAATCAACCAATCAGGAATAAGGAAAATGCGTGTTTTGGGACAATTCATTGAGAAAACTGATTCACATGATACCAGATTGTCGACAGCTTTGGTCGAAATTTAGCGTCAGAAGCAAAGGATCAGAGCCGGTGCAAAACCACCAGATTAAAAGTATGGAGGGTCCAATCGGTTTTATAGCGCTTCTATTGCGGTAGCATCTTGTAGAAAAAAAAATAATAATAAAAATAAATAAAAATAAAAAAATCGAACAAATTTTAGTCTAGAATTTCCGGTTTATCCAGAACACCTGACACTCAATTTCCCCGTTGGAAATTAGTATTGCCATTTACACTATTAGGTTTATGTAGGCTGTTGGAGATTGAGGATTTCAAATTATATTACTATACATGTAACACTGCATATCCCGATACACGTACTGGCGAAGTAATAATTATACCCTGAGTCGTGTGTCCGTCCATCCCCGAAGGTTTCCGAGTGATAACTTGTGAACGAAGTAACGTATGGTCTTCAAACTTAGTATGCAAGTTCATTACCACAAAGCATAGACCAGTTTGATTTGGGGTTCGGAGGTCCAAGGGGTTCTGGGGCTGTGCCCCTTGAAACTTTGAAGTTTTAATTATTCGCCATTACTATTTTTATTACATCTTTAATCAATGGAAATGTGTTAATTGCATGTTAAAAGTATTTTTATACCATTTTTATTGATATTTTTGTGCGTTAATTCAGCGTTTATGGGATGAAGCATTGCTAAAAAGATTTTTTTACTCAATTTTGATTTTATGGTCTTCAAATTTTTTGATTTGATCTTCACCGAACAAACACAAGTTGTAGAAATAGTCACATGATATTCATGACTTTTAGTTTAAACTGATTTTTTAAGCTTTGATTCGTTTGGTAAACCACCGCTGTACTATGTGTACCTCTGAGCGTTATTTATGATTAGATTTTATAATTTACCAACCATTTCATCATTGTATAGAGTCAAACAAATATGTTGATCCTGAAACAGAAACATATACGTGTCAGTTTGCAATTTGTTGTTTCTGCTCTAGCCAATGAATTTCAAATTATTGTTACATAATTTATATTATTATGTATATATATACAAGTCTGTACCATTATCCTTTACAGCTGATAGACTGCTTGTGAGAGAATACAAGATGTAAGTACATGTATTGTTTTCAGGTAGAAAAACTCATACTCCAGACATTTATTCCATATAGGGTACCGCCTAGGATATTTAAAGATCTTTAGTCTACTTCAGCTTGACAGTTTATGTAAACCCCTTTAATACCCCTCAAGTTTTAACAAATTTACTTAAATTTAGATATTGTAAATAAAAAAAAAAGATATTTAAACCAGCACCTAACTACTGGCTAGTTGGTTGGTGAATACATTCGGGGACTAACAGTCCACCAGCAGTGGCGTCGACCTAGTGGTAATAAATAATAAAATATCGAAGGTACTGTGAATTTCGTTTTTTGCATAAAAATTATGCACATTTTGACAGACACGAAAATAAAATATAATGTTACAAGTCAAAACAAAATACTCTATCTGCTAAATGTATGATGTTTAGGTATTATTTATACTATAACTAATCCAAGATTCTGATTATCGCAAAATATTCAACGAATGATCGAATAACGCAGTAATTCACGAATGCGCGGAGCGCATGAGTGAATTACAGCGTTTTTTTCGATCATGAGTTGAATATTTTCGATAATCAGAATCAAGGATTAGTTATAGTTTTTATTATATAGATCTTCATGCATATTTGATGGTTCCATAGATGATTCATTTCATGAACTACGTTTCCAAAATTAATCCGCTCTGACGTTTACTTAACAACAACGTTGACAACGTCTATTGTGACGTCACTTCCTAGAGTGAAATTATGGAAAATAATTTCACAGTTAATTATCACTTTTCTTTCACTGGGAAATCTCAATCTTTCACCGCTATCTATATAATAATTTATAATAAATTATAATTGTTTATTGCAGATTTTACTGGATCATTTCGTTGCAGCTGACGTTAGCAATGGTTTGTAAAGTACAGATAAAAGTTTTTCTCCTGTTATCGGTTGCTTCACATTATGTAACAGGTAATACGTTAAAATTAATCACAAAAATGTTGGGTTGTGTGTATACGGATTTTTCTTACTGGTCTCTCCTTGAAATTAACATTGATTCTGACTTTTGATGTCACTTTTCTTTTTTTCACATAAAAACAAAAACTATAAATGTACACTTGTTACGTTTTGCTCTTTCATTATTTCATAGATTAATTATTCATTCCATAAATATTTCAAATTTGTTTTATTGAATAACGTTATTTCATGTATAGATCCTCACTCTCCAGGCAAGTGGTACCCTCATCTTATATCCCTAAATAAACCAGATCTTTTACAGACCGTTATCAAAAGCATCATGCATAACTTTGAACCTCTTTATCAAACATTTGACAACATCTGAATTTAAACCTGTGTGATTCTGGTTTTCCAGTAGTGTTCTTTCCGTTTTTATTTTTGCGCGGCTACTGTATATGATGTTTGATTGATTGATTGATTGATTGATGTTTGAAGTTCACAACCTATCAGCTTTGGTGTACATGTACCTGTAGTATATGTACAGGGATTTTTATCAACAAAGCTAAATATTTTTGAATTTCATTCCATATTTCCCCTTTCTCCTTCTCCTCTGGTACTCCATTGCTGTTGTTTTATGAAGCATGATTCAATATTTTATTTCATTTACACTATCTTAAGAAAAAAAAAATAAGAATTGATATATTTGCAAACAAATACTAGGGCAAATAAAGACAAAGTGAAAATTATAAAATATAAAATTCTTAAGACACGACAAATACGAATTGATAAATTACAAAGGCACGAACACGAACGCTACAAAACCAAATCATTAACGCCTACAAAAACTTGAAGTATCATCAGGTGCTCTGGAAGGGTAAGCCTGATCTGCTCGATGATGTAACGGTGGTCTAAGATTAAAATAAATTATAAATAGAAGGCAGAGTAACACTGTAAATTCAGATCAGGTTTGGTTACTGATGTTTTAACAATATCAAATGTACATTCATTTACCTGCAGAATGGTGCAAAAATAACAGTCCTCTGACCAGTCATAAAGCCAGGACTGCTTTTAATGGTCATAAATCCTGACTGTTCTGACATGTCATAGAGCACTGACTGCTCGGACCAGTCATAGAGCCCTGACCGCTATAACCTGTCATAGAAAACTGACTGCTCAGACCATTTGTAGGTTAAGCGAGTGTAAATCATTTTCCATAGGCGCAAATAGTAATATTTCGTCCTCTTATAACTTTATCTGTCTTATATTCTCAACAAACTTGTTTAGTCCATGAAGAACAATGGACCGTGGTAAATTTAAAATACAAAAACTTATTTGTTGCCATTGGTTTTCCGTCCTTAATTTTGAGTTCTAGGTGATTACCCGAAATTTCAATTGGTGCCGCCTCTTTTTTTATATAACAACGTTGAATTTTATATTGATATGCAATATTTTTATAAAACTTTAAATTAAAAAAAATGGAATGAATTATATTCGTTCAGTGCGCTGGCAATCCGTTTACCAAGCTGTAAATTGAGTGGCAAAAAAGATTCAAAAGGAATCGTGTGCTAATTACATTTGCATTGACCTCGTATAACCCTAAAACAATACGAGAACTGCAAATACTCTAAATCTAATAGTATAAAAGCAGTCAAGGCTCTATGACAGGTCAGAACAGTCAGGATAAGATGACAGGTTAGAGCATTCAAGACTCTATGACCAGAACAGGTCAAAACAGTCAGGGCTCCACAACCAGAACAGGTCAAATCAGTCAGTTTTATACGATCGGAACAGGTCAGAGCAATCAGGTTTCTACGATCAGAATAGATCAGTACGATCAGGGCTCTAGAACAGTTCTAAAGTTAACTTAGAGTAGTTTTGACTGCTCGATGAATGGGCTACGTTAACTACAAAACGGTGCTTAGTTATCTTAGACGAGCTTTCATGAATAGTTCAAGTTAAGTTGACGGGAGGTTATGTTTGCAAACTACTGTATGTAAATAATCATTTTTATATAAAAAATTACATTTTATCAGAACAGAAAATAATAGCATTCTTTTTTTTTTTGCTGTTATTAGCACATTTAGGCTATTTCATAAAAATAATATTCAACACGAAACTTTATCGTTCACCTACCGCAATTCAATACTTGAAAATAAAATTAGATAAAAAAAAAATAAACTAAATAAATTAATTGATTTATTTTCTACAGAAGGGTGCAGAAAAAACTTCTAGTTCAAGTTTTCTTGGGGAGCAGTCATGAGAACAGTACTCTAACCAGTCAGAGCCATGACTTCTTTTTATGGTTATAAATCCTGACTGCTCTGACCTGTTATAGAGCACTGACTGCTCCGACCAGTCAAAGAGCCATGCGTGCTATTAACCAGGCATGGGGTAATGCTAATGTGTAATGGTAATGCATTACATATTTTCAAGTAATTCAA
Organism: Modiolus philippinarum; assembly: GCA_002080025.1. NCBI lineage: Eukaryota > Metazoa > Mollusca > Bivalvia > Mytilida > Modiolidae > Modiolus > Modiolus philippinarum. The sequence continues at coordinate 57,450 of MJUU01058429.1, read as the reverse complement.
TGTAATGTGTATTGCACAATAATTTTGAATTATATGTTATGGTAATGCACTGCATTACTATAACAAAAATGTATGTAATTTATGCATTACAGTTCATTACATTGCATTACTTATACCTTTTGTACAGACTGAGAGGACGATAAACTTAAAATTTTGAAGGTTATATGCGGGTAAATAAGACAGGCTATGACATGTTAGTTCCCAGATTTTTATTTAAAAAAATTCATAACATTAAAATGAGTTGTAGTAAGCATGTAGAAGATTAATTTGATATGTCATAATGCTGAAGAATATTAAAGATAATATCTAAATCAGGGGTTTATCAATTGTTCAAATGAACCCAAAATATATTGAAGACAAAAATCAAAATTTCAAGGCCAAATGTCTTCTTTTTTACACAGCCTAAGGATCACATCAAAACTTTAAGACACATAATGGTAATAGATTAGTTACATTTGTGTACTTTACTTTTAAGGATCACAGATCTTTTTGTTTTCATACAACAACTGAATTTCCCGTTTATTGTCCAAAACGAATGATTTTTTTCTATTGGAATATTTTATAGACAGAAACAATGATTTCCTTGTTTTGATTAATTACCCAATCAATGTGTAATCCACACAGAAAAATAAGTTTATTTTTTAATTTCAACTTAACCAACACATAACTTTGTTGCATTATATAACTCATATAAACTTTCTGACAATAAAATATAAAAATGTAATGGTAATTCAATGCATTACTTAGCTAAAGTAATGGTACTTCAATGCATTTCTTTGCAAATCTAACGTAATGGTAATGGTAATTGAATGCAAGTTTCCCGGAGCACCTGATGTCACTCTCAGTTTCACTGGAGTTCACACTGTGAGTGCCTTTGTTTTGAATGTTGTGATTTCTATTTCTGTGCTTTGTGTCTGTCTAACGTCATTGTTTTGTGTCTGGCGCCATTGTTTTCTGTACTCTCGTTTTGGCCGTGTCTTTGGACTTCGATTTTTGTGGATTTCCCTCCTTTGTTCCTTCGGTATTCTACTGCCGTTGTTTCCCCTAAGTAATTGTAATTCAATGCAGGACAGTGCAATGCAATTCGCCAAAATGCCTGCCATTAACTGTCATAGAAAACTGACTGCTCTGACCAGTCGTAAGTTAAGCTAAGTGATTTCTTCACCCTTCTGTAGAAAATAAATTAATAGTTACTTCGGTATTTTTTATTTATTACCACTGTTTCGATGCCTCTGCTGGTGGACTGTTAGTCTACGAGGGCATTCACCAACCCAGTACTCAGTACTTCGGTGCTGACCCGAAAACCGATTGTATTGAAACTTGCAATATCTAAATTTTGCAAAGTTTTGTATAAAACTACGGAGTATCTCCCTTATGCATAGCCCTGTCCTTTGCTGAATTTTGGCTTTCTATTTAGATCCTTTTGGTTATCTGTTCTCTATCAGCTTTAACATGTTTTTCGGTTAATGGACTTGGATTGATCTATACGGATGAGACTTAAGTTGACGAAATGTGCATATGCCGAAAATAAATTAACAGTAACTTTGGTATTTGCTATTTATAGCCGGAAAATGTCAGACGTTTGGGCCAGGAGAAACAAAACCAAATCTTCCAAATGGAGAGTATTATTGTTTACCTGACTCTAAAGGGAACCAGCACTGTGTGTCGTACACCTGTCCTGCAGCAAATTGTGACAATCCTTTGAAGTCGTCAAGTGACAAATGCAAATATTGCACTGGTGAGTACCCATTAACTTTTTATGTAAATAATAAAAGAAGATACGGAACATAGTAGATCTTAGCTGGTAAATAATTAAGGATGCTCGCTGGTCATTGTGAATACAAAAGAAAATGTGATTATAAAAAAAATAAATAGAAACTATTATAATAAAAATATGTTACTGCTTTCATTAATAACATACAAACATATTTCAAATTTGGCGGGAAAGTCGAATAGGATCTAATTAAACTTAATATATATGCTAATATAACTTTATCGATATGCTCCTAAAATTGAAAGGGTTAAATTATAAATAAAATATTTGATATTGGGCATAATATATTAATTGACTTGAAATGTATAAATCAGACTGGTTCGATAAACTTGAAATGTTAAAATGTAAGAATCGAACATCTTTTTGTAAGGTTTGTATGCCTTCTTGCATTCTGAAACCAACGGTGACCGCCGGCGGAAACCCTATTGCTCACTGGACGTTAAACTCAAACTACGGGACTTTCGAGAAAGAAACTCTCGTGTAATTGAAGGCGGAAACGATCGCCTTAAATAGCAGAGTGACTGGACTCTTGACACATTGAAATAAAAAACAAAATAATTATGAAATTGAAGTGTATACTTATTAAATTACGTATTGTTTTTTCTTTCCTTTCAAGATTGTGGTCATCGATTAAGTAGTCTACCTGTATTGGGTTTTATTCGTATGTTTATTATACTATAGAGAAACGAGACAGTTAAAGGGGAGGTTTTGGTACCCATAAACTGGTTTAACTCTACAGCTGGCTTTTGCTAGTGGCGGTGCCAAGTCCGGCAATTCCGAGTTCCTATCGTTGTCTACGTTTGTCTCTTGTCTTATTCGTGTTCTTCATGTGTAGTTCCATGGCAGATTGTGGCATTTAATTATAATTTTGAGCCATTGTAGGTGTTTCCTGTTATCCACTTTTTATATTTATAATTGTACCTACATGACAATTTTTTTCATTAATTTTAATTGACGAAATACAATTAACCTGAAGCGCTACAACAGGTTCAATATAAATCTCTTTAGCTCAACAGTTTTCATTAATTAGTGATTCCCTCTCAATGTATTGATGTATTAATTTTTTTGTATAGTATCAGAACTGGAATCTAGGTTGAACCTGACTCATAAGTCCCGTATTTTGTGAGTAAATTCTGTTTTTAGTATCGATGTAAAGATACTGACGATATTCTTTTTCCCTTCACATGTAAAATCTATTATAAACAGCGTCGAAAATGTAACTCTCGAAACTTTGTTTATTATTTTGTAGTTAAGTCTATGTAAATAGGTTTTGCTTGACTGTGTTTTTAGTTTTGCATTGTGCTTTGATAAAGAGCCAGATAGGTTTCGAAATGCGTGTACTGTTCACTTCAGCACATTCTGCTTTATTTAATTATTTTCACGAAGTGTGTATCTTTTTAGATATACAGATATGTATTGTAAATTTATATTGAAAATAATTCATTACAATTCTCTGTCTTTTATTTGTTTGGTTTTTCTCTCTCTCTCTATTTTTGTGTGATTTGCAGTTCTATCGGAATTCACGGTAGAACGAGATGCTTTTGCTCCTAAATCAGTAACCTTGAAATTATTATGTTATTACGTTGTAATCCGAGTTTTTCAATCACTTAGATAAAAAGTAAATTGACAAGTAATGCAGTGCATTGCATTTGCGCCAATTAGTATTTCATTTGCGCCAATTAGTATATCATTTGCGCCAAAAACTTTACTTCATTTGCGCCAAAATAAAAATTTTGCATTTGCGCCACAACAGGTAAATAGAATAGATAAATGTAAAAATACTTTAATATTTATACTTTTTACTTATATTTCCCTCTTCTGTTTGCCAGTATTAACTGTTTCACTTGTTCAACACGAGGACTGAAGTTGAATATCGGGCAAGATATTTTACCAAAACGTTTAAACTACTATATATGCCATAAGAGCACTATTCTAAATTCGTAACAAGGTACGATCAATAATGTTTAAAGGTTCAGTAGTGCAAAACCATTTAGTTAATATAAATATAGAAAAATTTACACAGCCAATTGAAATACCAGTATTACTTCGGGTTTGAATGAGTAGAATTTAAATATAAACGCTTCCCCATAATCGGTTAAATCATATGATCCAAACGAAACTTTGCATATCTTAGATCTACTAAATTATTTTATATTAAATATATAATATTAAATATTTCTCCAATGATATATTGAATATTAAAATATTGAATAGTAATTTGGCTATTGTTTCCACTTCCTTTTGCCGGAAAATTTACCTGTAAAATTTTTACATGAGAAATGGCGCAATTGAAATACAAGCTTGTGGCGCAAATGAAATGCAAGCTTGTGGCGCAAATGAAATACCCCAATTTTCAAAATTGGCGCAAGTGCAATGCGCCCTAAGAAATGATTACAGCATAATTTTGTTCTACAAATACCAGGAATTGTCATGCATTTCCAAATTTGCTGCATTTTAGCCCTAAAATCATATATGCATTTACCGTTATCATTTTTTTTTTGTATTATATATAGTGTCTAACATTGTTTCCAATTTATTTCGTTTATTTCTCACATCGAGATAGTTAAATTTTCACATTTTAAAGTTCGAGGTTTATCCGAGAACTTTAATATGTGAAAATGTAACTATCAAGACATGAGAAATTATCGCAATAAACCGGAAAACAATGTTAGAGATTTTTACTCTAATTCCTACTCAACTTAATTGACGTAAAGCGATCTCCGTAGTTTGAAGTCTCAAGTATCAAGTCTCATTGAAAGGGGTGTTAAGTGTAATATTTCTGATAAAAATGCCATATTATCAATAAATTCAGACATCTTAGTCATTAAAATGCAAAAATCAGTTCGCTAGACAGTGATGCAGGTGTTAATTTCATCAACATCCGGTTGCACTATTTCTAGAAACTGACACTGATTGACCAATCAGCAAGTGAGATCAATTTCTAAACATGTTGATTATCAATCTCATCTAACATTATTTGGGAAGTATTTATTTTGAACAAGAATTAGAGAAAAATTACATAAGTGGTTTAAAATACGTCGACAATAGGATAAAATCAGTTTTGTTTTAAACAACACTGTTAATAAAACACCATTTTTTCAGATATTCGTTCATCCTGAGTGACATTTAGGGAGATGAGAAGTAATATTTTGATAAAAGACACGAAAATAACACATCAGAGTAGTGGACAAAACTATGTAAAAGATACAACTAAGTAAAGATAAATAAACTTAAAATTTATGTAAATTCTAAAACCGAAGGATTAACTCCCCCGTCTTAGTTTTGTCCTTAGCTATATTTGATATTACTGATTATTCCGATTTCGTATGGTTTTATGCATTTTAAACATTTTTTGAAATTATGGATTTCCTTTGTTTTGGTTCTAGTGCTGCTGATGAGGAATAATTTCTGAAATGACCATACAGCTCATTAAATTTTGCAGTTGGAGTTATCGTGTTATGGTCTCACGTTCATTTACTCCATATCCTTTCGTAAAATATTAAAATGTATTTAAAAGGAAAACTTAGAGGCAGTTTGCATTCTAAGCAATTTTGGTCAACTATTTTACACTCTCATTTTGAATAAAACAACCGTTAGAAATCAATCATCACGTGTATCTATTTCACGTTTTCATTTTTAGTCCAACGCCTGTTATAAACTCAATACGAGACTTTCGGGATAGGACATCATTTGTATTTTATGACGTAAATAGGAGTGAAAACTGGTACCAGACTATATTTCTGTCGGGTTCATGCATTCGCTCGGCCATCCTGAAAGTTTCGTATTTTCACGTGTATCTATTTCAAATATTCATTTTCTATAAAGCGGCTGTAAGGACTCAATTATCGTGTGTATCTATTTAACATACTTATACTAAGGGTTGTATTATTTAACATGCTCATTTTTGATAACGCCTGTTGGGATTCAAATAACACGTGCACTATATACTCGTTTTGTTAGAATTCAAATATCACGTGTATCTTTTTCACACACTCATTTGTGCATGAAAAATTTGTTTTCATTAGATGTGTTCCAATAACGAATTATAGATTATGTAGTTGATTGATTAGTACAAAATAGTTACTAGGTTTTTTTGTGGTCACATGTGAGCATGATAAATAAACATTTTATTTAAAGGTACGTGCAGTTATGGTGGACATGTTTATAAGGTGGGAGAAGGATTTGCTTGTCTTGATGGAATTAACTCTTGTGGATGTTCGGCAAACAATGGCATATTCTCAACCCTAATTCCACCACACTATTCTATAATGTGTAAATAACTGGATACTGGGAAGAAGAGTTGACTACATTGTACATCATAGCAAGTTGTTGTCGAGTAGTGTTATACATGTATGAAATGAAATAAAAGAAACTATAGAAAAGTATTCCATAGATATACACAGGTTCATATATTCGCCTTTGTGTTGTTCTTTCTTATTGATTATCATTGTATTGTCTGATTTTAAGTTCTGATTTAGTCTAAAATGCAAAGTAAATACGGTTACATCATAATTATGACATTTGTAATTCACGATATTTCGTTTTTCACTTTATCCAAGAGGTGATGTGAACTTTGTCATACTTGGCGTCCGCTGCGCCGTCAAGGCGTTTGTCCGTTTGTCTGTTATTTTTGTTTTACATTTTAATATTCATAATCTGAATCTGCCAGAGTGAATTTTAGTAAACTTGGCGAGAATGATGTCTATATGGGTGTTTACAAAAAATTATTTATTTCCGTCCGATATAAAAAAATATATCTGGCTACAAACGCAGAGCATAGTTGAACGTAGGATCCTCTTTAACAATCAAGGAAAACTGCCCACGAATCACAAGAATGATTTGCTAAACCATTTAGAAATAATGCATGAGAGATCCACATTCATTGCACACTCATTTTTAGCTCACCTGGCCAAAGGCCACGTGAGCTTTTGCCATCACTTGGCGTCCGTCGTCGTCCGTCGTCCGTCCGTAAACTTTTCACATTTTTGCTATCTCCTCAGAAACCACTGGACCAATTTGAACCAAACTTTACAGGAATGATGTATGGAAGGTCCTTTACTAAGTTTGCCCAAATTTTTCCGATCCGCCAAAAAACATGGCCGCCAGCGCTGAACTTAGATTTAACATTGGACCCTATGGGAAAAAGCATATATTTGCTATCTCCTCTGAAGCTACTGAAGCAAATTGAACCAAACTTTACAGGAATGATGTATGGAAGGTCCTTTACT
>MJUU01058429.1:24618-41314 GCA_002080025.1 Modiolus philippinarum | reverse complement strand
CAAATCTATAGACTATATGCAACAATTCTGCATAAAGATTTGATCCCTAAATCCAAAAATGTAGGAGGAGTTTGCGTCACATGCCACATGTGTCTAATCCACATCTTTTGGTCTTTGTTAAAATTGACATCATGGGGCCTCTTGTTTGCACCAAGACCAATATCAAAAATCCGAAAGCTTATTGCGCATCTACAGACTATATGCAACAATTCCATAACAAAATTAAATCCCTAAATCCATAAATGTAGGAGGAGTTTGTGTCACATGCCACATGTGTAAAAATTGACATCATGGGGCCTCTTGTTTGCACCAAGACCAATATCGAAAATCCGAAAGCTTATTGCGCATCTGCACACTATATGCAACAATTCTACAACAAAATTAAATCCCTAAATCCAAAAATGTAGGAGGAGTTTGAGTCACAAGAAAAGTGTGACGGACGGACGGACGGACGGACGGACAGACGGACGGACGGACGGACGGACGGACGGACGGACAGACGGAGGGTATTACAATATCCCCGAACTTTCTTCGAAAGTGCGGGGATAAAAATGATATCAGATATGAAGACTACTAAAATGCTATATATGCATTATTTGGACCTTCCCCTGTTTTTGGTTATCTTATTTAATTAAAAACTTAAATTTCGTCTGGTTTCAAGTATGAAAATAATAACCTTCGAAATTCATAGCTATTGCATTTATTTTAATGCTCAAATGGATAGAACAAGTACAGACTTTTGATATTTTGTCATGCAATTGTTTTTAAATTAATCATAGACTTATTTTAGTTACTTAATGTTCAAATGATGAGCAAAGCTCCTTGTCAATGCCTATGGTGACATCAAGATGAAGAACAACAATAAACGCGTTGTTCCATTGCTTGTGTTTACCATGTATTTGTAGAGACGTTTTCTTCCTTGTACTCTTGTACTTACATGTACTCCATATCATTTCGTGGTTTATAAATATCCGTGCATGGAATTATGTCTAAAGATGTCATTTTAAAAAACTTCTTAATCAATATCTTATTGTCCCAGGAAATGTGTTGATGAAAGGAGTGGGAAAGCAATTTAACTGAAATCTTTGCTAGAAAGTTTACACATTAAGCCCTATGCAGAATGAAGAGTTTGAAAAAAAACAAAACAAAAAAACAGCCACAGTATGTTATTGCTCTTTTGCTCTTGGAAATTAAATAACATTCAATATTGCCACCAATTGAAATGTCCTTGTTCAAGCAAATGTTAAATATGGTGCTCTAGCAAATAGAGCAACAAACTAGAACAAAACTATATGATCAAACTCACGAATCTAAACCCCATCTCCCAAATGTGAATACATTTGCAAAAGAAAGCTTAAATCTTTTTTAGATCAAAATCTAAAGCAGAAACCACGATTTGCTATGGGAAAACAAAAATCGACCAAATCACATTTTAAAAGAGGAGGTGGACATTTGGATATGGCAAAGAGACTGTCTTAATTTTTTTTATAAAAATCTATTCATTCGTTCAGGAAGAGTAGGGAACTACTTGCAATGTAATCACTAAGTCCATGTCTTGCCTTGGAAACCCCCAAAACCAATCAAATCAATTTTTGAAAAATGGGGTGCACATCTACATTATGTTACTCAAATTATTCTCAAGTTTCAGAAGCTAGGAGTAGCGTATAAGATATTGGTACAGATGAAGGTGTATGGGATGAACGTAACAAAATTACCAATCAGAATTGTCAGGAGTCAAAGTTTCAGGGGCAACAGGTCAGAGCCGGTGCAAAACCGTCAGATAAAACTGTGAACTGATATTTTTTCCAACTTGGTTAAGGCATCGTAAAAATATGGAACGTTCAACCGGTTGTATAGCGCGTCAAGCTGGTATCGTTTTGAAGCAAAGAAAAAAAAAGAAAAAAATATTATTTAAAACAAATCGCACAAATTTTGGTCTAGAATCTCCAGTTTATCCAGAAACTGACTAAAAGACTACCAGTATAAATTTAAATCATATTAGAAATTGATCCGGATCCAGAATCCAGGATACACAAATTTCCCCGTTTGAAATTAGAATATCCATTTACACTGTTAACTTTATGTATGCTGTTGGAGATTGGGGATTTCTAATTTTACTGTACATGTAGCACTGCACATGTGTCTAGTTTTTTTTTATACCCCAGTATACGTAGTGACCAAGTATAACGTGATACCCTCAGTCATGTGACCGTCATGCAATGCAAAAATGGACGTTTTACCGAAATGCAATGCAAAAATGGACGCCTTACATGATGTGCATATTCTGATTCTAATACTGTCTAACTCCGTGACGTCAGAAAATTACGAAGCTGATATAGGTGTATCACTAGTCTCTTTAATTTCTCATTGGATATATCTGGTATAGATATTCCTTTAATTTTGGATTATTAAGAGAAAGTATTCGTCTATGTAGGGAAGCTGAAATTAAAGGACTTGGCTAATGTTTTTGTTTTTTCTCTGTAACCCTTTGTAAAAACTTGGCCTCATACGAGAAAAGAAAGAGATCAGCTAAAAGTGGCGCGCAGTTAGTTCCCATGGGAATGTCGATTGTCTGTTGAAAACGCAGCCTCCAAATTCGACAAAAATATTATCTATTAAAAATTCAAACATCTGCATTATGCCATTCTCTATGTACTTCTTCTTTGGCTTAGTGTGGTATAAAATATTTTATCTCTTTTTTATATTGTTGTCCTGTCATGATGAACATTTAATTGTTACTCCAGTGTGCATTGGGAAAGCACTACTGAAAAGATTTTTCTCTCAATTTTAGTTTCATGGTTTTCCAAAAGTTTTAATATGAATTACACCGAAGAAACATAAGCTGTCGGAATAGAAATATGCAGAAGCTAATTTACTTCAGTATTTTGTTATTTAAATCTATATATTTTTTTTATCATATCTGAATAGAAAATATTTAATATGATCACCATATTAGCTATTTTTTGTTCAACCTGAACTTTAAAACTTTGAATTTGTACCCCTGAATTTTATTTATGATTTAATTATATAATTTACTAACCATTTCATCATTGTATAGAGATAAGATGATTTGTCAAATATGTTGATCCTGAAACAGAAACATATACGTAACAGTGTGCAATTTTTTGTTTCTCCTCTAGCTAATGTATTTCAAATTATTGTTATGTAATCTATATTATGTATATATACTAAAGTCTGTATAATTATCAATTACAGCTGATAGACTGCTTGGGAGAGAATCATAGATGTGAGTATTGTTAGAATTACTCAAATTCTAGATATTTATTCTATATAGGGTACCTTCTGAGTATATAAAGGGATCTAGTTTACTTCGACTTAAACCCATTTAATTTTCCTTAAGTTTTAAAAAAATTCCATATATTTAGATATTTTAAATTAAAAAACAAGTGTGGATTGTATTGCAAGGCAATACAGAAGTCCCCTACCGGTGGAATAATTAAGTATTCCAGCAAAAATAGTTAAAGAAAAGTTTTTCGAGCCAAAGGCCTATAACTTCGTCAAAAATCAATAGACCCAACCCATACTCAAACTTGATCTGTAACCCATAGTAGTTGATTAACAATCCAAATATCAGCTTAATATCTGGAACGGTTTAGAAAAAGTCTAGAAAATCTATATTTTACCAAAATTTTCTAAGTCAAAGGCCCATAACTCCGTCCAAAATCAATTGAACAGAACCAAACTCGAACTTGATCTGTAACTCATGGTGGTTGACTCAAATAACAAATATTAGCTTCATATCTGGAACGGTTTAGAAAAAAAGTCCGGAAAACCTATATTTTACCAAAATTTTCTAAGTCAAAGGCCCATAACTCCGTCCAAAATCAATTGACCGGAACCAAACTCGAACTTGATCTGTAACTCATGGTGGTAGACTCACATAATATATATTAGCTTCATATCCGGAACGGTTTAGAAAAAAGTCCGGAAAACCTATATTTTACCAAAATTTTCTAAGTCAAAGGCCCATAACTCCGTCCAAAATCAATTGACCGAAACCAAACTCGAACTTGATCTGTAACTCATGGTGGTAGACTCACATAACAAATATTAGCTTCATATCTGGAACAGTTTAGAAAAAAGTCCTGAAAACCTATATTTTACCAAAATTTTCTAAGTCAAAGGCCCATAACTCCGTCCAAAATCAGTTGACCGGAACCAAACTCGAACTTGATCTATAACTCATGCTGGTTGACTCACATAACAAATATTAGCTTCATATCTTGAACGGTTTAGAAAAAAGTCCGGAAAACCTATATTTTACCAAAATTTTCTAAGTCAAAGGCCCATAACTCCGTCCAAAATCAATTGACCGGAACCAAACTCGAAATTGATCTGTAACTCATGGTGGTAGACTCACATACCAAATATTAGATAAATATCTCTTATAGTATGGGAAAAAAACCTGGAAAACTGAGTGTGACGGACGGATGGACTGACGGACTGACGGAGTGCAAACCTAAAGTCCCCTTCGGCGAAGCCGGTAGGGGTCTAATAAAATTGGTTTTTGGGCCATTACTGGAACACTGGCTACTAGGTCGGTGAATACAGTAGAGGACTAAAAGTCCACTAGCAGTGGCTTTGACCTCGTGGTAACAAATAACAAAATACCAAAGGTACTGTGAATGTCGTTTTTGCGAATGCGCATTTCGACAAACATTAGAATAGCATATATTGTTATAAGTCAAAACGAAATACTCTATCTGCTAAATATATGATGTTCAGGTTTTATTTTATCATCAATAATGATTGTTTATTGCAGATTTTACTGGATCATTTCGTTGCAGCTGACGTTAGCAATGGCTTGTAAAGTACAGATAATAGTTTTTCTCCTGTTATCGGTTGCTTCATATTATGTAACAGGTAATTACGTTAAAATTCATCACTTTTTCACATTAACACAAAAACTATAAATGTGCACCTGTTACGTTATGATCTCTCATAATATAATAGATTAATTACTTATTCCATAAATATATCTATACTACTTTATCAAGTTCTTTTATTTTGGATAACGTTCTTTCAAGAATAGATCCTCACTCTCCATGCAAGTGGTACATGTACCTTCATCTCATATGCCTACATTAACTAGATCTTTAAGGGGCCGTTATTAACAGCAGCATACATGACTTTGAACCTCTTTATCAATAATTCGACAACATCTGAATTTAAACCTTTGTTATTCTGGTTTTCAAGTAGTGATCTTGCCGTTTGTTTTAGCGCGACTGTATATGATGTCTGCAGTTCACAACCTCAGTTTTAGTGTACATGTACCTATGTTATATGTTTTTACGTTTAATCTACAAAGCTGAATATTTTTGATTTTAAATCCAGATTTCCCCCTTCTTCCTTCTTTGGTTTTCCATTTCTGATGTTGTTTAGACGCGATTCAATATTACATTTCATTAACACTATCGTAACAAAAAATATGAATTGATATTGATACATTTGCAAACCAATACTGGGGCAAATAAAGAGAAAGGGAACATTCTAAAATATAAAAGCCTTAAGACACGCCGAATACAAAAAGATAAATCACGAACGCCACAAAACCAAATCATTAACTGTGTATACTCTACAAAAACTTAAAGTATCATTAAGCGCTCCGGAAGGGTAAGCATGATATGCTCGATGATTTGACGATATATTTCATAGTAAGGTAAAAAAAGTCCAAAAAAGAACGCAGAGTAACACAGTAAATTCGTTTGATTTATGACTGTTTTAACAACAATATCAAATGTACAATCATTTACCTGCAGAAAGTTGCAGAAATAAACTCAAGTATACTTGGGGAGCAGTCATGAGAACAGTCGAACAGTCCTCTGACCAGCCATACAGACCCGACTGCTTTTAATGGGCAAAAATCCTGATTGCTCTGACCTGTCATAAAGCACTGACTGCTCGGACCAGTCATAGAGCCCTGACCGCTTTTAACTGTAATAGAATACTGACTGCTCTGACCAGTCGTAGGTAGTGTCAATCATTTTCCATAGCCGAAAATGGTAATATTTCGTCCTCCTTCAACTTTACCTATCTTACTATCTCAACAAACTAGTATGATCCATGAAGAACAATTGACCTTGGTCAATTTAAGCTACATAAACTCATTTGTTGCCATTGGTTTTCCGTCCTTAATTTCGAGTTCTAGGTGATTACCCGAAATTTCTATGAAAATTGCTTAAATTTAATGCAGACTGGCGACGCCTATTTTTTTCTAAAGATTTTTTTTTAATATTTAGATAATAGCATTTAATTTTATAATGTTTTAATGCAGCATTTTATGAAGTTCTAAATAAGAATAACAGATATCAAATATATTGTTTGAGAATAAAGTAACAATAACTTCGGTATTTTGTTTTATATTCAACCAGTGAGCTGACAGGCCGATGACCAAGCTGTAGATTGAGTGGCAAAAAAGATTCAAAAGCAACTTTGTGCTTATTACAATGCTGTTACCTCGTATAGCCCTAAAAATTAAAGAACTGTAAATACTCTAAATATAATAGCATAAAAGCAGTCAGGACTCTATGACAAGAACAGGTCAAAGCAGTCAAGGCTCTACAACCAGAACATGGCATACTGTTATAAGCAGATTTAGACTATTTCATGAAAGTAATATTCAACACGAAACACAATTCAATACAATTTTAATACTTAAAATGCAATTAATTAAAAAAAATAATAAAATAAATAAATCTATTTATTTTCTACAGAAGGGTGCAAAAATAACCTCTCGTCCAAGTTTACTCAGACAGCAGCCATGAGAACAGTCCTTTGACCAGTCATAGAGCCATGACTGCTTTTAATGGTCATAAATCCTGACTGCTCTGACCTGTCATAGAGCACTGACCGATCAGACCAGTCGTAGGTTAAGCTACGTTATATCTGCATCATTCTGTAGAAAATTAATTAACGGTAACTACGGTATTTGATATTTATTACCACTGGGCCGACTGCTGGTGGACTGTAAGTCCCCTAGGGCATTCACCAACCCAGTAGTAAATAAGAGTATCTCCCTCATGCATAGCTCTGTCCTTAGCTGAATTTTGGTTATTTAGGTTACTTGTTCTCTATCAACTTTAACTAACATGTTTTTTTTCGGTTAATGGACTTCCAAATATTTTGGTTTGATCTGCTTTGATAAGACATAGGTTGTCGAAATGCGCATATGCAGAAAATAAATTAACAATTATAACTTCAGTATTTGTTATTTATAGCCGGAAAATGTCAGACGTTTGAGCCAGGAGAAACAAAACCAAATCTTCCAAATGGAGAGTATTATTGTTTACCTGACTCTGAAGGGAACCAGCATTGTGTGTCGTACACCTGTCCTGCGACAAATTGTGACAATCCATTGCCTTCATCAAGAGATAAATGCAAATACTGTACAGGTGAATATCCCCTTAACTCTTTATGTAAATTATAAAAGAAGAGGTGGAACATCGTAGATCTTAGCTGGTAACTAATTAAGGGTGATCGCTGGTTATTTTGAATACAAAAAAGAGAATGTAAAAAATCGAAAAAGACACTAAATAAGTAAAAAATATGTTAGTACTTTCGTTAATAACATACAAACATATTTCAAATTCCTGTAATATCGATATTCTGCAAAATTTAGATGATTAGGTTATAAATAAAATGTTTGCCATTGGGAAGAAATCATTAATCGACTTAAATGTGATAACCATAGGACTTCGATCAACTGATGGAAATATTAAAATGTAAGAATCCAACATCTTCTTTTAAGGTTTGTATGCCTCTTTGCATTCTGAATCCAACGTAAATGAAATAAAAGGGACAACAGGAAACACCTACAATAGCTGAAAATTATAATCACATGCCACAATCTGCTAGGGAACTACACAGGAAAAACACAAATTAGACAAAAGATAAACGTAAATAATGATAGGAACTCGGGACAGCCGGACTTGGTTCCGGCATTAGCAAAAGCCATCGATAGGGTTAAACCGGTTTATGAGTATCCTCGCCTTTATCTGTCCCGTTTGCTCACTGGAGTTATAATTTTGTAAGAGAAAGTGATTGTAGTTTCGATGTACAGATACTGAAAATAGTCTCAACAGCATCCAAAATATAGCTCTCGATACTTTGTTTATTTATTTCTTTATTATTTTTTTTGTAGTTTAGTCTTTTTAAATAGACTTTGATTGACTCTTTTTGTATTGAGCTTTGATAAAGAGATAGATATGTTTCGGAATATCAACCTTCAAATGCGTATACTGATTACACAAATCTACTCTGCTTTGTTTTCTAATGTTCACGAAGTGTTCCTTACATTTTTTTTTTCTTTTATATGTTTGTTTTTTATCTGTTATTTATCTTTTTGTCTTTTTTTATTGAGGTTTAAATTTGCAGTTCTATCGTAATTTACGGTAGAGTGAGATACTTTTGCAGCTACTTCACTTAAGCTGGCAATCATTGTGTGTCATTATGTGTATTCCGAGCCTTTCAACCACTGAGATAAAAAGTAGATTGACACGTGATGATTACAGCATAATTTCGTTCGAAAAATACCAGGATTTGTCATGCTTTTCAAAATTTATTGCAATTTTTTAGCCCTAAAATTATATATATATGCATTTATCGTTATCAAATATTATTTATAATGTAATGTCATTTATATATAAGTGGTTTAAAATACATTGACAATGTCATAACATAAGCTTTGTTAAAGCAACACTCATCTGTTAATAAAACCCCATATTTTTATATATTCATTTATTTTAAGTGACCTTTAGGGAGATGAGAAGGATGTAATATTTTGATAAAAGACAAGAAAATAACATATCAGAGTATTGGACAAAACTATATAATTTTAAAAGATAAAGTAAATAAAGATAAATACAACACGTATTAGCTTTCCAAAAAGCTAGTCTGACGTCAGTATTGTTATACCTAGACAATAAATGGTATTTGTTTGATGATTTACCAGAATTTCCTAGCTTCATATTCGTAACGGTAACCAAACAACATTCACAATATAATTCAACAATTACGGTTCTTCTGATCTATAGGAAGGACACACTTAACAAACGAACTGGTTTCTTTTTCTTTTATTCCGACAAAACAAGTATATTAACTTTTCTAAAGTGTTAAAGTAGAAAATAATGCGTGTTTATTTATATGCCATCACCACGCTTAAAGAATGGTATATAATGTCATTTAGAATATTCGTGAATAACTGCGTTATTCGATCTTTCGAACCAGAATCTCGGGTTTGTTATTGTTTTTATTATTTAGATCTACTTACGTCTATAGCCGTTTAATTTAAGATTCATTGCATGAATTATGTTTTCTGTATTAATCCGTTGCGACGATGTTGACAACGTTCACTGTGACGTTACTTCCGAGAGTGAAATTAATGAAAATCATTTCACAGTTAATTATCACTTTTATTTCACGGAGAAATTTCAATATTTCACCGTAATCTTTTAAATTACGCGGAAAAAAAATCAATAGATTATAATCACGATCGAAAGTATTTAATTTATTAATTTGCAATGATATTGTCTTAACCTTATATTAATTGTTGCGTGAACTTGAATTCCGAGTGGAAAAACTTTACTAAATAACTGGATGGCACAAATATTAGCCCAACCCAAATCTACAATGAATATCAGTAATTTGGAATTGAAATTAGAAATAAATGTGATTCAATACATGACAATTCCCGGAACTCTAAGAATTCTATAAATACAGTCTATGTTCCAGTGGTTCAAGTTGCGAACCTCGTCGCTTAATATCCTCCTGAAATAATACCAGAATATGGCAGAGCAGCAACCTAGAGTCTAAAATTTCAAATTTAATCAATCACCCTGATACACGGCTAAACTATATCTAATATTGAAGGAAATGATATGACGCTTTGGTTTTGACTGGTCGTTAACTTGAAATATGGTGCAAATGTTTAGAATCTAAGGTCAAAGGTCAAATTTTCAAAACTTACTTTTTTGTATATTTCAAACATTTCAAAGCATATCTAAAATTATTCTCAAGTGATTACTTTTATTATCATTGATTTAATGATCGAAATAAAAGCAAAAATCAAGAACAATAATCCCTTCGCAATATGAATTACGTCCCTTTTCTCAAATGAGGAAAATTTTCACTTTTAGAGATTTCAAAGCAAAATTCATTGCCGAAAATAAGTAATATAACACAAATAAGTAATTTACATTCATTGAATGAGTATTTATAAATTTTTGACGACATGAAATATGAATACTGACATTTATGACAAAAATATAGGCCAATGAAAATGCAATGGAAGCAACCAATGGGAGTCATTATTTCAAAAATCATTTTATCCAAAAAAAAAATAAATAAATAAAAAAAAAATAAAAGTGACATAAAAACGCAAAGCATATACACAGCAGTAATTGTCAGCAAGTTGAAACTAGAAATAATGTGAGCATATGTCACCTAATTGATAATCCCGCCCCACATTGGATACATGAAGAGCAAATCAATGTTTTGATATGTTAAACCCCAAAAATGGTAAAATCAAATCTAAAGCAGGAGGTGAAGGTATGAATTATGGGTAAAAGGTTATCTAAGAGTTTTATTAAATCAATCCATTATTTAAGGAGATGTTGCGGATAGTGTACCATTACCCCCTCCAAATAATGCATTAGTTTATGTTTGGCTATGTGCCATCTCCAAAATTGATCAATCGAAGTCTAAAAAAGAAAGTTTACTGTGCCATAATGTGTTAAAAATCCTCTGGAAGTTTTTTTTTCAAATTCTCTTCATTTGTTTAGGCGGATACCGATACTCCTTATTACAAAGAATGGCAAAGTCCATGTATGGCTATGGGAAACCCTCAAAATTGGTCAAATCAAAATTTAAAACAGAAACTGAACCATGGCATCATGCAATAAAGGTTCTCTAAATTCCATTTATTGGTTTAGAAGGGGTCACAGAAAGCATACCAGTCCCCAACAAAACATAGGATGGTATATTGCCTGTTTGGCTATGGGAAATCCCCAAAACAACGGCAGTAGAATACCGAAGAAACAAAGCATAAGATTACATAAATCAAAGTCCAGAGACAAGGCAAAATCAAGAACACCAGAAGACGGAAGACCAAAGACACTACATACCCACAAAACACACAACCACTACATATACAACACAAAAAACTAAAGTACTAACAGTGTGAACTCTCAAAAAACAGAGAGACATCAGGTGCTCCGGAAGGGTAAGCATGTCCTGCTCCGTGTACAGCACCCATCACACTGTCAGTGGGTCAATCCAGGGTAAAGTCAAATCCGTGAAGACGTGAATCTAGCTGAGAATGTCAGTTTTCATTTGTGACACTGACATTTCATATCTATCTATGATGTCGTGGTGACGGCCATAGAATTTTTAAAGGGACGAAAGTTACAAGAGCTGAACATATCCCTGAACAGATCCCAAAATGATCAGATCAAAATCTGATCAAAAGGTGCAGTGTTGCATCATGTGATAAAGACTCTTTGAAAGTTTCATCAAATTCCGATAAGTGGTTTGGGAGGAGTTGCAGACGACATACCAATATCCCCTTACGTCAAATGCATTTCGTAAACTATGTATGGTTATTTGAATCCTATAATTTGCTCAGATCAAGATCTTAAATAGGAGGTGCAATATGGCATCATGTGACTAAGATTTTCTGAAAGTTTCATCACACTCTACTGATTGGTTTAGGAGGAGTTGTAGACAGCATATACCAGTGCTCCTTATAGCAACAACTAAAAATCTCCATACTTGACTATGGGAAACACCAAGAATTGGTAAGATATCAACCTAAAATAGAAGGTGAACTGTGTCATCATGAGATAGAGGTTCCCTGAAGGTTTCATCAGATTTATCTGTAATTTAAAAGGAGTTGCAGATATTATGGTCGTACGGATAAACGAACAAAATGAATACTATATTCCCGCCTTTTTCAAAAGTGGGGGTATTTTAATATTTATTACTAACTGGTTTACTCATCCTTCAGGAATTTAATGCCTGCGATCGACAATTAGTATAGTTACCAGCAATAGATTATCGACAAATATTATGTAAGTCTCGCAATTTGTGTTTGACTTTCTTGCCTTTAACTAGAAATAATTTTAAGTTGTACATACTGGATTTGTTCCTGAATACGACCTTTTGGTTATGACATCATTTTTCCCAAAAGGATGATACTTTCATCGAAGCAGATGTTTGTAAAATCCAGTCATGCAGACTTCTTGAGAACGTATCCATATTGTTGATGAATTTTAGATAACAACGGATAATAAGAATCCCGGGGAAGAAATGAATATAAGTATGCTACAATTCTTTGCACTTTTCCATTGCAAATAAGAAAAATACATTGTATGAAATGTGACGGATAGGAACTGCTTCAGTTCTCGAATTTCGAAGTTTAATTGGTGAAAATGTTCCAGAATAGAGATCATGAAATGTTCTCTTTTAATATGCACATCTAAGCGCTATTTCCTCAATGGCTATACAGGTTCATAAAATTCTGTTGTTTTGAATGGAAAAACATGACTGTCGAACGGGTCAAAACAATATACTTTTCTAAGCTTGTTGCCTGGAGTATAACAACTAAAAAGCTGTTCAAAGCAAAGTAATAATGACTGATCTGAATTGGTCTCGTTAAATGTTGAAAATGAAATCCATCTCTCTGGATATGATAGGGACAACTAGTCCCATTTTATTTAAAATTATACAACATATGCACTAACCTAGCACGAAACAATGTTTTAAGGAAGTATAATACAAGTGCAAACAACAAAAATACTGCTTATAAGTGCGTCTAAACGAAATATAGAAATTGCAGTACTCTGAGATTCCCGAATTTCCCCTCTTCAAAAAGCATCATTCAGTTTCAATGAAATAAGGTTCATTAAAAAGCAGAGCTCAATCAAAGAAGAAAACCGAAATTATTGAAAAATTTGAAACCCTTCTATTAGCCCAAATTAAACATAATTGAACCCCCTATTTAAGATCTTGATCTGAGCAATTTATAGGATTCAAATAACCAAACATGGTTTACAAAATGCATTTGTTATTAAGGGATACTGGTATGTCGTATGCAACTCCTCCCCAACCAATTATTGAAATTTGATGAAACTTTCAAAGAGCCTTTACCACATGATGCCACACTGCACCTTATGATCAGATTTTGATCTGACCTTTCTTCAGATTTCCAATAGCCAAACATGCACTTTACCATTCTATGTTTGAGGTGGTATCGGTATGCTTTCTGGGACCCCTCCTAAACCAATGAATGGAATTTAATGACACTTTAAGACGAACCTTGATTGCATGATGCCATGCGTTCTTTTAGCTTTTGATTTGACCAATTTTGATGTTTTGCCATAGCCATACATGGACTTTGCCATTCTTTGTCATAAGGAATATCGGTACGTTTTCCGCCAATCCGCCTGAACAAATAAAGAAATGATCTGACCTTTCTGGGGATTTCCCATAGCCAAACATGAACTTTACCATTCTATGTTTGAGGGGGTATCGGTATGCTTTCTGCGACCCCCCCCCTAAACCAACGAATGGAATTTAATGACACTTTAAGACGAACCTTGATGCCACAGGTTGTTTTAGCTTTTGATTAGACCAATTTTGAGGTTTTCCCATAGCCATACATGGACTTTGCCATTCTTTGTCATAAGGAATATCGGTACGTTTTCCGCCAATCCGCCTGAACAAATGAAGAAATAAAGAAGATTGGATGAAGCTTTCAGAGATTCTTTATCACATGATGGAATAGTGCAATTTTTTTTATACTTCAATTGATCAGTTTTTGAGATGTCCCATTGCCAAACATAAATGTAATTACTCTATTAAATTGACCTGACTGATCACGGGACGATTATATCGGTATTATTTGTTTTTTACCTACCTACAAGATAGAGAAAATTAGGCCACGACCAACTTGTTCAATAAAGTTGAGTAATACCATGCATTATCTGAAGGGGGTAATGGTATACTATCTACATTTGTACAACATCTCCTATAATAATGGATAGATTTAATAAAATTCTTAAAAAAAACTTTTACACATGATTCTTCTTTAGATTTTGAATTTACCATTTTTGAGGGTTTAAAATATCAAAATATTGACTTTGCTTTTCATGTATCAAATGTGGGGCGGGAGTATT
This sequence comes from Modiolus philippinarum, assembly GCA_002080025.1. NCBI lineage: Eukaryota > Metazoa > Mollusca > Bivalvia > Mytilida > Modiolidae > Modiolus > Modiolus philippinarum. The sequence goes on along the minus strand of MJUU01058429.1, from coordinate 27,122 downwards.
ATTTAGGTGAGCCATGCTCACATTATTCCTAGTTTCAAATTGCTGACAATTACTTCTGTGCATATGTTTTGAGTTATTTATGTCACTTATATATTATATGTGTACAAAATTTGTGATAAAATGGTTTTTAAAAAATGACTCTCATTTCTTGTTTTGACAAGGTATTTTCATTTGACTATATTTTTGTCACAAATGTCCGTATTTATATTTCATGTCGTCAAAAATTTATAAATACTCATTAAATGAATGTAAATTACTTATTTGTGTTATATTACTTATTTTTAGCAATGAATTTTGCTTTTAAATCCCTAAAAGTGAAAAATTTCCTCATTTGGGAAAAAGGGGCGTAATTCATATTTCGAAGGGATGATTGTCCTTGACTTTTGCTTTTATTTCGATCATTAAACGCATGAGAGACAAAATCAATGATAGTAAAAGCAATACTATGAGAAACTTTTGAGATAAGCCTCGAAAGGTTTGAAAAATACAAAAAAGTAAATTTTGAAAATTTGATCTTTGACCTTAGATTTTAAACATTTGCACCATATTTCACGTTTACGACCAGTCAAAACAAAAGAGTCGTATCATTTCCTTCAATATTAGGTATAATTTAGCCGTGTATCAGGGTGGTTGATTAAACTCAGAAAATAATAAGCTATATATGTTGACGATAGGTTGCTGCACTATAGCGTGTACGTTGTTGAAACCTCCAAGAATATTATCAAAATACTTTTTTCAAATAAATAGTTTAGTTGAAAATAAAAGGTAAGGAGAACAGACCAAAATCTGATCTCTTGGACAAAACCAAACCGTCCTTAACAAAAGTGTTCCAAAAGAAAAACAAGATGTTAAGAAGAACGTCACAATATTCGGCTAGCGTAATTAATTACTCCCAAAATAACCATTTCCTGGATTTATTTACAAACCGGAAGGGTATTTACTTTCAAGACGTACTTCAACTCAATACAGATAAATAAACCCATAACCATCTTATGTCGAATTACGCAAATTTGATGTAAGAAAGATAACTCGAACAATCAATGTAACTAAAGGTCAAATTGTAGAACGAAGTAATGTTCAATCGTTAAGGCAAAAGCTCTCCGTTTCATTACTAAAACACATTGGAAATTGTTTATAACTTTTCCAAAATATTAGAATCGTTTGAATCAAGTAAGGAATTAACATTTTAGATAATTCAAACTGCAGGAAATATTTAATAATAAATTTAAGTTTAAAAAGGCACTGTTGTTATACAATACTAATTAAATGAACACTTTACACTTTATTGACCATCATGCAATGCGTACATGGACGCCTTACCAGATGTGCTTTTTCTGTTTATAATACTGTCTGACGCCGTGACGTCAGACAATAATATGTATTTATGGTAGATCGACACTAATACACGGCGCTTTGATTGGCGCATTTGCAAAACACAAGTGTGTGGAATTGACTTGATTTTAAAGCCGGAATTTTTCATTCTTACGTCATTATAGATTGACATACACTTTCCTGCGAATTAGCTCCCTTTTCTCGTAAATATTGTCTTTTTCGTAAATTATATAAAATATCCCTCTTAATCAAACGGTGACATATACATTTTTAGCTCAACATACAGCTGAGGTATATACCTTTGAAATATCCACACAAAAAAATTAATAATAATAAATCTGTCTGATATCTATTTCAGATAAAAGCTAAACAATAAGCATATTCTTAAAGTTCCTTATATATTGTTTGTAAATATCGCTGAAGATACTAAATTTTGCCTGATTTTCAAAGCCTGATAACAGGAAAAGACGATCGGTGACATATCATTTTTATTTTATTTTTTGAAACAATGGACTATGACCTACAAAATATCATAGAATAAAAAAATTCTGTCTGATATTTTTATTAGGCTCGACCTACCTTAGAAGGAAAACTTAGAGGCAGTTTTCATTCTAATCAACTTTGGTCAACTATATAAGACATGTACACACTCATTTTGAATAAAACGTCCGCTTAGGAAACAACGGCAGTAGAATACCGAAGGAACAAGGGAAGCGATGACTACAAAAATCGAAGTCCAAAGACATGGCAGAAACGGTAACAGATAAAAACAAAGACAAAACAAGGACGTGAGACAGCTACAATGCACGGAAATAAAAAGATAACATTTCGAACTAAGGCACTCATAGTGTGAACTCCCATGAAAACCGGGAGTGACATCAGGTGCTCCGGAAGGGTAAGCATGTCCTGCTCCACTAGCGACACCCGTCACACGATCAGTGAGGTATATATTGTTTTGAAAGTTCTGATTTCGGGCTGATTGGAATCGCCATTTTCTAACCCTTAGGCAAAAACCAATAAAATTCCTTGGTACATGTTACTTCTCTAACCCTCAAACAGTACCAAGGTAAAGTTTTGAAAAGCTGTTGTAAGTCTATTGAGTATTCAAACAATAACCAGGACAAACCAGTAGCACAAACATTATCAACAAAGACAAAACTAAAATTTTACAG
>MJUU01058429.1:0-23758 GCA_002080025.1 Modiolus philippinarum | reverse complement strand
CCCTTGTAAAAACTTCGCCTCATATGAAAAAAGGAAGAGATCAGCTAAAAGTGGCGCGCAATTAGTTCCCATGGGAATCCCGATTGTCTGTTGAAAAATACGGCCTCCAAATTCGACAAAAATATTATCTATTAAAAATTCCAACATCTTGATTACGTCATTCTCAGCGCACTTCTTGTTTGACTCAGTGTGGTTCTTTACAAAATATGTTTTGTCTTTCCCTACTACTAAATAAGTGTATCTGCGTTCTCCGTTTTTAGTGCAGAAACATTGATGTATCAAATCCGAAATTACTGTTTTCAATTTATTGTGTGGCAGGGTAGTATAAAGAGTAGAAAAATCAAAGGTTTGTATGCTGTGGCAATGGGTAAGACTGCTAGAGGATAGCTGTTCGAGAAGATCTTTAGAATTTTTTAGAATCCACATCTGATTGACGCCGCTCGTGGAGTAGACTTTATCACAGTAACTTTTTAGGCCATCTCTGACTGCGGTCAATAAAGTGGTAAGGAGCTTAGAAAGTGGCTTAGTGGTGCATCTGGAAGACCCCGCGATAAATCTCTGTTTGTATGGGTTTTTATGAAGTTTAGGGACCCAGTAGATGTAGGGGAGCTGATTGTTATCATCATCCGCTTTGATGCCAAAGGATGCTAAAACAGAGTTGTGATTTTCTATAATCTCCTCCCTTGATAGTGTAGTGGGAGTATATTAGGAATCAATTATCACGTTTATCTATTTCACATACGCATTATTATCCAACGTCTGTTATAGACTCAATACGAGACTTTTGAGATAGGAGATCTTTTATGACGTAAACATGAGTGAAAACTGGCACCAGACTGTATTTCTGCCGGGGACATGCATATCCTGAAAGTTCCGTATGTTCACGTGTATCTTTTTCAAATATTCATTCTTAATGAAACGCCTGTTAGGACTCAACTTTCACGTGTTTCTTTCTTATCGTGTATATCTATTTAGCATACTCATACTAAGGGCTGAATTATCACGTGAATTTATTTAACGCCTGTTGAAATTCAAATAACACGTGTACATGTTTCACATATTCATTTGTGCATGAAAAATACGTTTTCAATTTAAGGTATTCCGATAACGAAATATAGATTATGTGGTTAATTGATTGTGTCGCCTGCGTTCATGCAGTGGCAACACAAGGGATCATTATCCGTCTTCTTGCGTCGGCTTTTTCGTCGGCGTCACACGGAACTTAGAATATTTTCCACTTCTTGAAAAAATTTCCTCCGGAACCATATATCCCAGCCTTCTGTAACTAGGCATGTAGTATGAGTATGGGGATCTATACCGTGTAAGAGAGTTTTTGATTTCTTGAATGCCAACTTCCTGTTTGACGAAACGTAGAATATTTTTGACTTCTTGTCACATTTGTCTGTTGAACTACCTATCACAGCCTTCTTTTATTTTGCATAGAGTATCAGTATGAAGACCTATACTCTGTGACAGAATTTGGGATTCCTCGAATGCCCTGATCCTGCTTCGGGGAACTCATTTTTTTTTGGGGGGGGCGTTATTTTACAGGCGACACATGTTTTTTTAGAAGACTTACTATTAAGTTTTTCAAAAAAAATGTTACAAATTATTTCTTGTTCACATGTTAGCATGATAAATAAACATTATATTTATAGGTACGTGCAGTTATGGTGGAAATGTTTATCAGGAAGGAGAAATGTTTGCTTGTCTTGACGGAAGTAACTCTTGTTGGTGTATGTCAAACAATGGAATACTCTCAACCCTAGCTGGACCATTGTATTTTATAATGTGTAGATAAATGGATACTGGGAGGAGGAGCCGATTACATCATAGCAAGTTGTTGTCGAATAGTGTTATGCATGTATCAAATGAAATAAAATTAAATTTATAAAAGTTTACAATAAATATGCACATGTTCACGTATCCGCCTTTGTGTTGTTCTTTCTTATTTATAGGAACTCCTTGATAAACATTGTATTTTCTAATTTTAAGTTCTGATTTAGTCTAGAAACAAACATTCTAAAATAGAAAATAAATACATAATAATTGTTACATTTTTAATTCATGATATCTTGTTTTTCAGTTTATTTAAGAGGTAATGTGAACTTTGTCATACTTGGCGTCCGTTGCGCCCTCAAGGCGTTTGTCCATTTGTCTGTTATTTTTCTTTTTACATTTTAATATTCATCCTCTGAATCTACCAGAGTAAATTTTAGTAAACTTGACGATAGTGATGTCTTTATTGTCGTTCAGAAAAATCGTTCTTTTCCGTCTGATATAAGAAAAAAACATGGCCACCAGCGCGGAGTATTGTTTAACGTAGATTCTCTTAACTGCCTACGACTTACACGAATGATTTGTCAAACCATATAGGAATGATGCATGAGAAATCTGCAACGTAGATTGCACATTTCATTCTGATCCTTTAAAAATATTGGCCCCAGAGCGGAACATAATTTGACATTTAATCTTAATTTTAATTCCTACGAAGCTAATAAAGCAAATATATTTTTAAGATACTAGAATCATTAATGTACGGAAAAACTTTGCAAAAACAGGTTTTATTGGATAAAAAAAAACTAATAGATGACCTTGTTTTTTATCTGATTTCGATGAAACCTGTTTTGACAATGTCAATGGAGATAAAACGAGTTTATTATCGATTAATTTCATTTGACAGTTATAAAGTGTATATTTGTGTTTTTTCTCGAGGGAGATACCCTTGTTTTGGGATTGCATCCAAGTTCTAGTCTAAAACAATCTACAAGTAGATGCATCGATATCCTCGGACAGTCAAAAGCGTAACGTTCTTCTCTCACATTGTCAAAACTTTTAAACTTTAAAAAACATGACAAACCATCCGATACACTATACAAGAAAAGACTTGTACATCTTAAGACTTAAAACTTGCATTGGTAAAGTTGTATATACAGTGATTTTTTTATGAGAGCAACAACACTGTCCCAAAAAGCTGCTTTGTCGAGGATTTGTTCAGCCTTTGTTACTTTTATCCTAAGTGGGAAAAATTCTAGGTTTTGACAGGAGGCACACCACTTCTTCGGCCTCCCATAGACTAGTATGTTAAATTCCGGGATTTCAAAAATTCACATAATATAGAAATCAATTGTCCCAGGTGCGGGAACTTTCCGTTTACTATTCCGTTAACAGATCACCAACACGATAAAATAAATACATTTATACCATATGTTGTATGTAAAATAAGAAAATGAAATTGAATTGAAACGTTCAGGTTAATTTTGTACATAGTCGCAACAGAGAATTTTCGGTATTTGGTTGTATTTCATTCGATCCGTTCTAGCTTGTTACGCAACTTAATCACGTTTTTTCAACTGTTCTTTGCTCTCCGTCATTCACCTAGAAATATTTTATGATCTTGCCGATATAACATGTATCAATTGGCTGGAGTCACTACAAATTAAAAGGCACTATTTTTTATAGTACTATTTTCGAGGTCTGTCAAACATTGGCGTATTGAAATAGTGTAGTGCCCCCTGCCAATATTATGGCTTTGACATTTAACACAATCTGAGCACACATAAGCTATAGTTAGTCGTTATATAAGCGGGAGGTTGATGCATCATTAAACCTGGTTTAACCCACCATTTTATTTATAAAATGCCCGTTCCAAGTCGGGAATACGACGGCTTGCCAAAAATGTTCTGTGTCGGATTGTGTTTCCCTGATTTAGTCGAATGTTATACGGATTTTCCTTACTGGTCTCTTCCTTTGATCGATTCGGACTTTTGTTGTCACTTTTATACCCTTCAGGAGTTATATTGCCGTCACCATGACACCATTGACAGAAATGACGTGTCCCAAATGAAAATGGATATTTTCAGCTAGATTTCACGTCTTATCGGATTTGACATAACTGGGTTTGACTCAACCCTTGATTGAATCAATGATAGTGTGGCGGGTGCCGCTACCGGAGCAGGACATGCTTACCCTTCCGGTATATCTAATGCCACTACTGGTTTTCATGGGAGTTCACACTATGAGTGTCTTAGTTCGTAATGTCGTCTTTTTATTTCCGTGCATTGTGGCTGTCTGGCGTCCTTGTTTTGTCTTTGTTTTTCTCTTTTGCCATTTCTTTGGACTTCGATTTTTAAGACAAATTTTCTACATATACTTTTATATAAGAATAACAGCTTTTATCCGTTTCATCGGTTATTGTTTTTTATTTGTGTTTTTATTCAGAAAAAAAATAAAAATTTTGGTCACATACCTTTAATGACTGACTCATAATTATATTTTGTGATAAGGCATCCGTACATGTATCGTGTCGGATGAATCAGAAATGCATTCTCAAAGTTTGATAAGATTGACAGCATGTCTATCTTCGAGTGAACGTTACTATTGCAACAATGTTCAAACAGTTTTTTCTACATTACTCTACCATATTGTAACTAAACATTTATAAGTTATCATGGGAAGCGAAAATAAAGAAGTACAGAAACTCCCACTATTGACATCATTGTAATCACAGGATACAACATACAAAAAACAAACGACAAACGTAATCAATGCACCGATAATAGCAAAAGCCATGGGTGGGACTACACAGGTTTCTGGGTACCCAAAAACCTTCTTTCTCCACCCGGTTTCCGTTGAAGTGGAATCGTACATGAATTTTATGTGTATGGCACTGTGTATGACACTCGGTAGATGTCCTTGGTAATGGATTTGGCTTCCTATTTCGATATTTCTGGAAATGAATACTCCCTTGTGGACAACTATTGGATTATGGTTTTCCATATTATTTGATTTAAGTGCTGCTGTTGAGAGGTAACTCCTTGAAAAACGTGAACAGCATAGCGAAATTTACTGTTTTTATGCAATTTCGGTATTTTTTGTATTTTTACAATGAAACGGCGTAATCAGACTACCTAATGTTATTGCTACAAGAAGATGCGGAAAAATTTTAACAATTCTGATAGAGTAAGTTGATAACAGTAAGGTTGAAATTTGTAGTTTCAAAACGCATAAAAACAAAAGACATCTTCCTCGTGTAGTCCTTGATGCTGTTTTGAATTTCATTTGAATAAATCAACGCATAATTTGGTTATCGTTCGATATTTAAGTGATCACAGACGGACATTCTAAAATATGACAGAAAACAAATCAGCTAGAGACCTGAAATATAATCCCATAGTATTGGACCTCAATTTTGCTTGATGCTGCATACCAAACATCAAAACACTGTGATAAGTAGTTACTGAGAAAATTGTTGCCAATATTCCCTACTGTCAAAACTGAACTTATTCGGCAAACAGGAAATAGACAGGAAACAGACCTGAGATTAAAGCCGACGGTATCATGAGACCTCATGCTGATGCTACATACAAAATATCAAACAACGGCAGTAGAATACTGAAGGAACAAAGGGGTGAAATTCACAAAAATCGAAGTCCAAAGACAGGGCAAAAACGAGAACACAGAAAACAATGACGTTCAAAACAATCAAAAAGATGTGATAAGTACATGCAATTGCCGGGAAAAAATTCCTCGCCTTCGAAATTCATCTGATGCTGCATAATAAAATCATGATAAGTAGTTGCCGAGAAAACTTTTTTTAACAATATACCATTGATGTCAAATATTTACTAAACAATGGCAGTAGAATATCGAAGAAACAAAGCACAAGATTACATAAATCAACGTCCAGAGACAAGGCAAAAGCAAGAACACCAGAAGACGGAAGACCAAAGATACCACATGCCAACAAAACACACGTACACTACATATACAACACCAAAAACTAAAGCACTAACAGTGTGAACTCTAAAAAAACAGAGTGGCACCAGGTGCTCCGGAAGGGTAAGCAGCAAAGTCAGCAAACAGGAAGTAGACAGGCAACATACCCGATATCAAATCCAATGGTATATGGTACATACTAAATATAGAAAGGCTGTAATAAGTACATGAAGCTGCTGAGAAAATGTTACAAAAATATTTTCCCAGCCTTCAACATCCATCATGATGCTGCATACAAAATCCTTGATATTTGCTACTTGTTTTTGTTATTCCATTTGTGATTATGCTGTTAATGAGGCGTCAGGGCAGGGGTAGGAGCACCGGCTAAACAAGTCTCCGAAGAAAGGGGTCCCAATGAGGATCCAGAAAAAGGGGGTTCCAGGTAATTTTTTGTCAGTTTTGCCTAAATTTTTCAAGAAACTTAAAAAGAATCCAGAAAAGAGGAGAATTTCATTTTCCAGAAAAAAAGGTGTCCAACCCCCGGAACCCTCCCTTCTGGATCCGGCAACCGATTTTTTCGCCAGGTTTGTCAGAATTTTGCACGAAATTAAAAAAGTCAAGAAAAAGGAGTGCCAAATTTCCCAGAAAAAAGTGGTCCCAACCACTGATACCCCATCTGGATCTGCCAATAGGGCGGTTGTTTATATAACGAACATGCGCAATTTTACAATAATTTAAAGAAAATGATTGTAAACAATGAAGCAAGCCAGACAAATTTGTCAGTTTTTTAACCAAGGGATGCCAGGCCATGATATAGTGTGCTTTTGTATGTGACTTTTTGAGGTATTTCCTATAATATAAGATGGTGTATTGCAAATTGGTCCCATTTAACATTCACATTAAGTAAATCAGAATTACACTTTTTTAGTATTTGCAGAAAATTTACAGTATTTAGCATGCGTGAAAGCCTATAGCCCCGGAACGGAAAAGATTTTCCAGATCGGTCATTTTTCAAAATATCGGCGAAAAGGAATAAAAAATAAAAAATAAACGATACACCCAATTCTGCTTCATACCTTGACCTTTTGTTATACATTGACGAACACGAACGTCTGAAATCTAGATTATATGACAAACGTGATGATTTTGACTTTCAAACTGTGAAGTTTCCCTTTCTCTGTAGCAATATACCTACCTTCCAAGCATATGGAGTGTATATTTCACAATTAATACGTTACTGTAGTGCGTGCAGTTCATATAGTGACTTTGTGGAAAGAGCAAAAGCACTATCACAAAAACTGCTGAGTCAGGGATATGTTCAGCCGTTGTTACTTCCGTCACTTCAGAAATTTTATGGCCGTCACCATGACATCATAGATAGATATGAAATCTCAGTGCCACAAATGAAAACTGACATTTTCAGCTAGATTCACGTCTTTCTGGATTTGACATTAACGGTTTTGACTTTATCCTGGGTTGACCCACTGACAGTGTGACGAGTGTTATACACAGAGCAGGACATGCTTACCCTTCTGGAGCACCTGATGTCACTCTGTTTTTTTAGAGTTCACACTGTTAGTGCTATATGGTCTCATGTTCATTTACTCCATATCCTTTCGTAAAATATTTAATACAGGAGTTTGTCCTTTATTGCAGTGTGGAGTTGGTAAAACAATTCCCCGTGGTAGAGATGTTTGCTCTTTATTTTTTCTTAGATATGATGTACTTGTACATGAGATAATATCTCATGTGAACACTTCGTTTGATTACTATTATCTAAATTTATGTACATTCTAAAACCGAAGGATTAACTCCCTCCATCGTAGTTTTGTCCTAAGCCATATTTGATATTACTGATTATTCGGATTTCGTTTGGTTTTATGCATTTTTTGAAATTATAGATTTCCTTTGTTTTGGTTCTAGTGCTGCTGATGAGGAATTAATTTCCGAAATGGCCATACAACTCATTAAAATTATTGCAGTTGGAGTTAACATATCCTTTCGTAAAATATTAAGTTTTTTGTGTTGTATATGAAGTGTTCGTGTGTTTGTGGGCATGAGGTGTATTTGGTCTTCCGTTTTCTAGTGTTCTTACTTTTGCCTTGTCTCTGGACTTTAATACGTGAAATCCTGTTCTTTGTTCCTTAGGTATTCTACTGCCGTTGTTTTTTCAATAACTCATATAACAAATACTTTCCATTTTCTAATGTTTCTGGCCAAATAATTCGGTCACATTATCTAGTATTATAGATTGTCCAATCGAATTAGGTGTTTCATTGGAATGGTTTGCGTCTGATATATACGGAAGCTTATTAGGGACACAAGTTAATTTATTTTTACACAACATTTTTTTATTTGTTATTACAAATTAATAAATTGTAATTACAAATTAGTAAATTTTAATTACAAAATATAAATTGTAATTACAAGTTAAATTAAAATTGAGTTATGTAAAAAAAAAACGTTGTTGTGTCTCTAATAAGCTTCCGTAGATATACTATACTTTCGTGGAACAGACTAAATACATTTCAGTAATTTGAGTACCACAGACATACTTTGGACCAGAATACATTCAGTTCCTTATGGTTTTGTTTGTTTTATCTTTGTAAGGTTGTTTTGATTAGTGTTTATTATAAATGGCCGTGTTTTTGTGCATTTCTATTTCAGATCCCCCTTTTTTCACGTTTTGCCTCGGTATTCGTTTGCCAATGTATTCAATACTTCTGAGTATATGACAAACTAGTGGTTTCAGTAGAATACACTAATAACCTTCCAAGTTGAAAACCCTTGGAGTCTGATAAACTTATACTTTTGTGGGACAGACTAAATACACTTCAATAATTTTAGCACCACAGGTATTTCTGCTGTGAAACAGCATATATTCATGTGAAATAAAATTTATAATTAACTGTTAAATTATTTTCCATAATTTCACTCTAGGAAATGACGTCACAATAGACGTCGTTAACGTTGTTGTTAAGTAAACGTCTCGGTGGATTAACCTGGAAAAAGTATATCATGAATGGAATCTGAAATTTAACTATTGATTATGAGGGAACTGATCTATATAATAAAACCAATAACTAATCCTAGATTCTGATTATCGCAAATATTCAACTCATGGTCAAAAACACTGTAATTCACTCATGCGCAGCGCGTATTCATGAATATCTGCGTTGTTCGATCATTCGTTCAATATTTTGCGATAATCAGAATTTCTGATTACTTCTAGCATAATTATCTCTAAAATAAACCAATTAAAGTCTAATATTTTCAAGTTTGGCTAACAATTTGTTCTGCAAAACCGACTAAATACAAATAAGTGTATAACAAGCTTTTTTGTCGTGGAACAGAAGAAAGTAGTCCAGTATTTTATATGACGCCATGGTATGTGTGTAAAATATAGTAGGTACGGCGTAATACTTTGTGGTTCCGCAAACTGGTGTTTCTGTGGAATAGGATGAATACATATCGATAGATGAATTTTGACAAACTGATAATTTGGCGAGACAGAAATATTACAATTCAATAGGGCAAGTAACTCTCGTCATGTGACACCGAGATTTCACGGTAAAATGGAAATTTGAAAACGTTTCCCTCTAACAAATGCACGGTGGCTAGTCGTTACGGACCCTTTCGGGAGAAACGGACCCTTTTTGATTCTTGTAACGGCGACTTCCTGATTTCTGAAGTAAAATTATCAGATCGTCCTTGATAAATGTGCAGATAATAGATTCTAAAGAAAATATTTTAGCATCAATTTGTTACCACGGAATGTAATAATAACTCAACTTGTTGTTTATTACAACAAGTGAAATTATTCTTCAGAGAAATTTATTATATTGTATGATATGTACGACACATTGGTTTGCATATTTACCATGCTGCATGGTAAAACATAGTTTGTTGTCTTTATAAATACTATTCTTCTCACGATGCAGCCATAAAGTGTTAACTATATCACAATTGAAAAAGTGAAGTTATTCTTTTGCCGGTTACTTAATTCATTTATACTGTAAAACGAAATAAACATGACACGTTTTGGCAACGGACCCGTTATGATAATGGCACTTGACCCTTTCAGATTTCAGTTGTTTGCAAGGAATACCATATCTTGCCACTTCAAGTAATATTTAAAAAAAAAAAGAAATGTGATACTTTTATGAATCAGTCTGAAAGGGCTGACAATATTAGCAACTAGTCTTTCTTTTAGCCGTACAACGACAGTTGGAATAATTTCCAAAAACTTCTTGTAAATAATTGTTTTGTTTTTGTTTTTGTTTTTTTTGGGGGGGTTGTTTTTTATTATTTTTTTATTAATTTTATTTTTTTTTTTTGTGGAAAGGTCCTTTCACCTGACCCAAAGAGTCCTGGATTTTTTTCTCATATAATGGTGCCGGTCTATTTTTTATCTTGCTGGTATAGCAAGTGTCTATGCTAGAGGTTTGCTTCATATATTCATGCTCTTTATTTTCATGCTACTCATGTCCTGATAATTTTTCGCCATATTTCTGTTACTGTGCATTATTTTCGTAATTACTTCCTTTGAAAAATAAAATGCATCGTCGCATCGTAATTTAATATATCATCTTTTTTGTCAAGGGGTTCTCTTCGTCATTTCACAAAGATTACACATCAAGACTTTTGAAAATATAGACTGAGAAACTTTGTCTGGACAATCAGGTATTGAAAATTGCACTGAGAAATATGAATATGTGCTGAGTATATTTTATGCACACTAAGAAATATAAAATCCACTAAGAAATTAAAACATGCAATCATGCAATAAAGATCTTATGTCTTTTGTGTATTTTTTTTTGTATTTTTCCAATGCTGTACATTTGTTTTTGAAAGTATAATATCAACACATAAGATTTGAAAGCATAATCTGATTATCTAGAGGACTCGAAGAAATCCTAGGAATATGTGATGTTGCGGGGACATAGCTTCTAATTTGTAACTAATGCAGAAATCAAATTTATTTTAGGAAACGGTCTTTTAAGAATTATTTGATTTTTTACCTTAGTTTGTGGTAAGATTCTAAATTTTCATTATGAAACAATGAAACATTTCCGTACACTACAATATGTTTTCAGATATTTTGCATATTCTAAAAGTATTTGAATTCCTGATTTAAATAGAATGGTTAAGTCACAATCCAAATTTATTTAGTAAAAATAATATGCATTCAGGCAAGCAGTTTGAGTTCTTACTTTATAAATACAAGTTTATTCTTTTAGTAAAAACATGGTCCCTATGGTAAACATTTCTCAGATAATCAATGTGTATAAGGAAAACCTGTTTTTAATCCGTGGACGCATTACATTACTGTATTGTTGAAGCGGCAACTTTTAGGTTGACATTGCTATACATGACATGGCATTCTTCGATTTTTATCAGTACATCATCTGCATTTTATAAAAAAAATAACTGTGGCAATTTTCGTTGTCGATACATTCCTTGCTGTTGCCTGATAACCTATTGATCATAAAGTTGTCCGTTGCCTGAAATTCTGGTGATCATAAAGGGGCCGTTGTATTGGATGTTTTTCATAGCTTTGAATGATGCTATTTATATATTCAGAACTGCAAAGAAATGTGTTAAACGGGAAAGGAAACCAATATATCGGACTGCAAGCATTGAAACAAACCATTCAACTGTAGTTTCTTCGTTTTATATGGTATAATATATTGTCATCACGCAGAGCCCTCGCTTGTTTTGCTTTTGTTAAACATAATCAAGTGTTGTATCACTAAAACATATATTCCGTGAAGGACAAAAAGTTGTCAGGCATTCCGTAAAAAGAAAATACATTACCACATTACTGTTCTTGTTGTTTATTTCCTTGAAGAATTTACTCTTTCCATCATTTTCCTCTATTATTTTCAAAAATGGTCCGTTGCTTGATCTGAAAGTCGCCGTTTCTCCCGAAAGGGTCCGTAACGACTAGCCACCGTGAAATGACGTTACTTTTAGGATAATGACGTTTAATATTTTATGAAAGGATTTGGAGTTAATGAACATGAGACCACAACACATATGTTAACTCCAACTGCAATAATTTTAATGAGCTGTATGGCCATTTCAGAAATTAATTCCTCATCAGCAGCACTAAAACCCAAACATAGGAAATCAATAATTTCAAAAAATGTCAAAAATGCATAACACCAAACGAAATCCGAATAATCAGTAATGTAAAATATCGCCGAAGAAAAACTACGATGGAAGGAGTTAAACCTTAAGTTTTTTAATTTACATAAATTTAGATAATAGTAATTGAACAAAGTGTACATATGAGATATAATCTCATGTACAAGTACACCATACCCAAGAAAAATAAAAAGCATACATCTCTAACACGGGGAATATTTAGTTTGGAACGTTATATAATATCGTGCAAAATGCATCCTCCGGGTACAAAAACTGTACCTGGAAGTTTCAAAAGTGAATAAGACTACCGACCCTATACTTTTAGGTATGACAATCCGTTATTTCTTTGGAACATAATAAAGACAATTAAATAATTTAAGACCTGAGAAATTGATATTTTTTATGAGCAGACTAAATAAAGTTCAATGCGTTATTTCATACATTACTGGCATATTGTCATTATCGCGATTCGGTGGATCAATTCCATATCTCACAAATGGACGTCTATCTTTGGATCCCAAGTTCTTACTGGATTGACGCAAACCGAATTTGACGTTATACCGGACTGTGTACTTTATGTGACGGTTGCAACATGAGGAGCAGGTCATGCTTACCCTTTTCGGGCGCCGAATAACACTCCCGCCTTTAGTGGCTTACACTGATAGATCTTTATTTTATTCTGTTGTATTCAGAATGTCCTCATGGTTTATTGTCTCGCTGTGTGTAATACTTATATTGCTCTGTTTGCAAGATTTATAATTTTTTCAATTTTTAGAATATTTTAATAAATAACATGTTGTTAACAAATCCATTGGTGGAACAGCGATCCCACCAAGGTTCTTCCCTGTGTATTAGTCACTTAACCAAACCAGGGGATTTGGTAAATGAACCAACTTTATGTAAACATTATAAATTTCAATTTTACAAATTAAACAATTCAACATTTCATATTTATTATAAATATTTTCACCACTTTTGACTTGAAATATTACCTGCACCTATTCATGATCAATATATTGATAGATTGGCTATTTTTGATGTAGCTCTCTGTCGTGTAAAGACTCCTAGACAGCAGTACGTTTGGCACTAGATTCAAGCTGTCTAGATTTGCACCACAAGAGCAGAATGAAATATCGCTATTGTCAGAATAAATCTCACAGTTGTAAGTATACTATTTATCTGGCCTAGAAGGTATAATTTGTTGTTTTTTCCTTTTTTTTTGTTTCTGGTGTTGCCATTGTCCTTGGATTGTTCGTTTTGGATTAACGGTTCGGTTCTCACTTACTTGTCTTACTCGATTAATATTGACATAATCATTTTAAATGCTATTATCTGAGCATGAATTTAATTGTTCATTAAATTCCTTACAAAATAATCCGAAAACATCATTTTTTTATTTCATTAATGATACGTAATAGCTTTATATGTTACAAACATAACTACACAGGAAAAATTGCAAACCCATTTACTATCCGTTTCACATCCGTTTTACATCCGTAACTTTACCTGTGATACGGACGAATAGTACCACGTCTGTAAAGCACCTGTAAGTTTACGGATGTTTCCCAGATGGTTAACGCATGTGACAAGTAAAACACCTGTACTACATTCGTTTCACTGACATTACATTTGTGTACTAAACAGATGTTTTACGGTTGTTCAAAAACACCTGTTTTACGGACGTTTTTTAACATCACATCCGTTATACACGTCTAAAACGCCTGTAACCCTCTGTTTGTAAAAACGTCCGTTTTACATCCGTTGCAATTTTTCCTGTGTACTCTAAGAAAAACTTTAACCCGTCAAATTATCTATAATCAATTTTGTAACCAAAGAGCAATGAATCCATCTCCATTACATGTAGTCAAGATCTTTTATGTGATCCAAGAAATTTTTATAATATTTGCAAGTAATAAAAAAAATGTTCATAGTCTTCTTTTACATTACACAGTGTGAGAGATTTTCCATATTGACAACAATTGTTTACATGGTAGAATATATTGTAAGAGTTTCAAGCAGAATATTTTAGTTTATTTTCCGACAATTTAGTAAATTAAAATAAAGAGTACGTTTAAATTAAAAAAAAAACAAATTGTATATTTTTGTTTGAGTTTGCCACAAAGCGAATCCTACTGGTTTTTCGAATGTTTTTGAATTCAATATATTATAAATTACTTTTGACGAGAGCTTCATTATTTTCATACTTTTGTTTTTTACTATTGTCAACATAAATATTAAAATTTGTTTGTATTTTAGTTTTAATTGATTCTTCCTGTTTTTTGAAAGCCATTTAGCTGGAATTGTTCTCATTAATTTTGTATAATCAGAGAACCAGTTAGATAAGGGTAAAGTTTATTCATTATATATATTTGTGAAATGTTACCTTGATCATTAATGAATATTATAAGATTTAATCCAATTCGCATATATCAAAGATTTCCCACCAAACTGAATGTATTTATTTCCCCGAAGTATCTGTTGTCTAATATCTTTAAATTTAGTTGGTTCTGATTCTGAATTATTATTTGCCTTTATCCATGTGTTCATATTTGTAAATAAAAATTTTGGTAGAATATTTGTAATACCTTTCATCAAATTTAGATAATAAAAATTTATATTGAATATAATGAATTTGGATCCAAATTTATTGGAAGGGTATTTTGGAATAATCTTCCAATTTTCACCACTGTCCGTTGTAAAAAGTAATTTTTGAACCCAACCTATTCTTATGGCCTCAATATGGTTATCTATGCTAATCATCTTTAAATATTTTAGAAAAGGATTTAAACCCACTTTCTCATATTCCAAACAGAGTGTTGCCCGCTTATTTTTTTTTCTTTTTTAATCATCCCAGATGAATACATCGGCAAACGAATACCGAAGCAAGAAAAGGAAAGGGGAAATTCTAAAATCATAAATCCAACATCACGGCATTTCACACCAACACGAATTGCGACAGTATGACAAATTTTCGAGATATAAGTACTGTCAAGGTCCGTTACTGAAGCCACATAAGTAATATTTGGCAAAAAATTGAGATTTTATTACAGTAATTTTACCTATCATTGTTAGATTTCTTTAACTCCAATTTTGTAATAATTTTTCAGATTTCAGATTGTATTTTTCTAAATTGAGACGATAACATTGTTATTTATCATGATCAAAATATACAGCGATGGAAACGTTCAACATTCCCTAACACACGCACACGTTTCACACGATGAACGCACACGGTTCACATGGTTCACACGTTGAGCGCACACGATTCGCACGATGAATGATACAGAAAATTCTCAATCGTGTATCGTGTACCGTGTATCGTGTACCGTGTAACGTGTACCGTGTCGGTTAAAAAATCTTATATATTTTCATGAAACGAACTCGAAATGAAAAATATCAGCGTGCAATCAAAATCGAGATATTCTAAATTTCACAGCATAAAGGACAAGGTGCTATAAGGGGTAGATTTGGCCCAAGATTTCAGTGAATTTCTAAGTTGCACTTCAAGATTTTCTTTTGTGTTTGTTTCTAAGTTGAGATCTCATTTACTGAAAAATACAAATGATAGAACCGATGACGTCACAATAGGTACAGTTCTGACGTCATGAAAAGGCTACTTTTGAGCATTTTCATGGCAATATTCCGAATTTGGCATATTTTTGAACAGTTTTCCTTACCGGAAATAGCGAGCACATCCAAGAACCAATTAGATAATTTACCCACATATTGGTACAAGTGAATTGAACCTCTCATATAAATATTTTTGTGGTTCTTGCATGTGCTCTATATTTCCTATGCAGAAAAAGTAGTCAAAATTGGTCAAATTTGTCATTTTTCGACAAAATCTTCAATTTGTCCATTCTTCTACTCTCAAAAACTCAGTAATCATACATTGATACTTGATAAGTGTTACTGTTTACTGAAGAACCATACCAATAGAACATTTCAATGAGAAAATTTTGTGAATTCAACCATATTTATTATTCTGGCCAAATAAAGCCCTTATCGCCCCTACTCCTTAAACGGTAATTTACAATGTGATACATAAAGATAAAAACAAATGTTAATTTTGACAAAAGAAAATACTAGTAGTCGGTTTTCCATATGAACAAACTTTCTCCCGGCAACTGTCATCACTTTTGCCGTAACAATATCAGAGTAGGGTCGACAAAAGCTTAAAATGTAATTTTGTCAGAAAAAATAAATAAATTATATAAATAATGTGTAATAAAAAAATAATTTGCGTCAATTCAAAAAGTCCTGATATATACGGTAGTAATGAAACTAAGAAAAGACACATTACTTTTAAATAAGATTTACACATACTAAAATTTTCTTATAATTTCAACATATATATATATAAGAAATGGCACATTTTCTCTATTTTATTTATACCAGTGTCCGCAATACTATAACTTGATAGAATTTAACCATCAATATAAAAGAAAGGGCATTTTTTCTCTTTTTCATAATATACCGGTGTCCGCAATACTATAACTTGATAGAATTTAACCATAAATATAAAAGATTGGGCACTTTTTCTCCATTTTATATTATACAGGTGTCCGCAATACTATAACTTGATAGAATTTAACAATAAATATAAAAGACAGGGCACTTTTTCTCTATTTTATATTATACCGGTGTCCGCAATACCAAAACTTGATAGAATTTAACCGTAAATATGAAAGGTAGGGCACTTTTTCTCTCTTTTATTTTATACCGGTGTCTGCAATACTATAACTTGATAGAATTTAACCATAAATATAAAAGATAGGACACCTTTTCTCTATTTTATGTTATACCAGTGTCCACTGTACTATTACATGATAGAATTTAACCATAAATATTAAAGATAGGGCACTTTTTCTCTATTTTATATTACACTGGTGTCCACAATACTATAACTTGATAGAATTTAACCATAAATATAAAAGATAGGTCACTTTTTCTCTATTTCATATTATACCGGTGTCCGCAATACTATAACTTGATAGAATTTAACAATAAATATTAAAGATAGGGCACCTTTTCTCTATTTTATATTATACCGGTGTCTGCAATACTATTACTTGACAGAATTTAACCACAAATATAAAAGATAGGTAACTTTTTCTCTATTTTATATTATACTGGTGTCTGCAATACTAAAACTTGATAGAATTTAACCATAAATATAAAAGATAGGTAACTTTTTTCTCTATTTTATATTATAAAGGTGTCCACAATTACCGGTGTCCGCAATACTATAACTTGATAGAATTTAACCATAAATATAAAAGATAGGGCACTTTTTCTCTATTTTATATTATACTGGTGTCTGCAATACTATAACTTGATAGAATTTACCCATAATATAAAAAATAGGACACCTTTTCCTCTATTTTATATTACATCTGTGTCCGTTATACTATAACTTGATAGAATTTAACCATAAATATAAAAGATAGGACACCTTTTCTCTATTTTATGTTATACCGGTGTCCACGATACTATTACTTGATAGAATTTAACCATAAATATTAAAGATAGGGCACTTTTTCTCTATTTTATATTATACTGGTGTCCACAATACTATAGCTTGATAAAATTTAACCATAAATATAAAAGAAAGGGCACTTTTTCTTTATTTTATATTATACCGGTGTCCGCAATACTATAACTTGATAGAATTTAACCATAAATATAAAAGATAGGACACTTTTTCTCTATTTTATATTATACCGGTGTCCGCCATCCTATTTACATTGATAGAATTTAACCAAAAATATAAAAGATACGGCATTTTTTCTCAATTTTATATTATACAGGTGTCCGCAATACTGTAACTTGATAAAATTTAACAATAAATATAAAAGATAGTGCACTTTTTCTCTATTTAACATTATACCGGTGTCCGCAATACTCTAACGTGATAGAATTTAGCTATAAATATAAAAGATAGGTAACTTTTTCTCTATTTTATATTATACCGGTGTCCAGTATACTATAACTTGAAAGAATTTAACCATAAATATAAAAGATAGGTCACTTTTTCTCTATTTCATATTATACCGGTGTCCACTATACTAAAACTTGATAGAATTTAACCATAAATATAAAAGAAAGTGCACTTTTTCTCTATTTCATTTTATACCGGTGTCCAGTATACTATAACTTGATAGAATTAACCATAAATATAAAAGAAAGGGCACTTTTTCTCTATTTCATATTAAACCGGTGTCCACAATACTAAAACTTGATAGAATTTAACCATAAATATAAAAGAAAGGGCACTTTTTCTCTATTTCATATTATACCAGTGTCTTCAATACTAAAACTTGATAGAATTTAACCATAAATATAAAAGAAAGGGCACTTTTTCTCCATTTCATATTATACCGGTGTCCGCAATACTAAATCTTGATAGAATTTAACCATAAATATAAAAGATAGGATAATGTATCCCTAGGCATTTGATTGGTTAATTTGTCCATTTTATATTACCAATTTTGTTTTTACAATGTTTTAGTCTTACCAACCAAATTTCTTCGATTTTATTTCTGTTTAATTTTAATCCAGAAAGAGTACCAAAAATTTCGATCAAATTGAGATCTTTGCTAACTTCCTGATTTGAATGAGTACATGTAGTTTAGCCCTTAGATTTCTGGACATGATACGAGAACACAATAGAGGTCCCTTTGATTAATAGTCGTTGCGTACGAATATAGTTCCTAAGAAAATAATGTATTTCTCTTAATTCTGTTTTCGCTGCCTTATACTTCATATTTTGTATGTTTCATGGGTTCAAATGAATGAAAGAACAGACATTATAGAACATTTAAAATTTAGTATTGAATTTTAAATCAATGTGCAATTAGTGATTAGGTCAAGTGCAAAAAGGTGAAATTTGCTATATTCGGAACTCATCTATCTTTACCAATGAGGATTCCCTCAGTTCTGGGAAATTTAATAGAAACTGAAACGATGATGTTCCTAGTTTTTGTATATTTTTTTACAATAAGGCTGTACTGTAAGTATGCCAAATGTCTTGAGGATTGCGCAGGTGATTTTTTTTAAATGGTCTTTAAATTTGTTTATTTTTACAAAGACAAATAGGGGGAAAATAATTGTGTTCTCGTTACACATGATTCGTTTGTTTTATCTTTGTCATGTTGCTTCCGAGGGTACTTACCAATACAATAAACAGTGTTTACAGTGTTGGCTCAATACTTAATTTTATTTTGAAATTTGCAATATCCAAATTAAAAAAAAAACTAAGCTTTAACATCTCCCTGTGTATTTCTCTGTCCGTATCAGATTTTTGGCTCTTTTGTTTAGATCCACTTGATTATTTGTAATCTCATAACTTCAACACGTATTTGGGATTATGGTCTTCCAGATATTTTTATTTGATCTGCAACATATGTTGTCGAAATGCACATCTGCATATTTATATACAAAAAATACCGAAGTTGCATAAAAAACAGTAAATTTCGTTATGCTGTACACGTGTTTAAAGGAGAAACCTCTAGAACGCACTTCCGTATTCCGTATTGAAAGGGTCATATTATGGCATATAAATGGGTCAAAGGTATCATTTGTGACCCATGACTTCCTTTTATCCAATAAGAGTGCCATCATTTAGCATGAATATCCTTACAAATTGGCAATGGTCACCTTCGGGGATCGAACCCGGGACCTCTAGCACTCAAGCCAGTGGCCTAACAGAGTGAGATAAAGAATCGACTAAGGAGGCAAGTGTATTTACTGGCTATTTAAATCTACTATCGGTAGGCTGTCATGTCACACTTCCCCCACCCCGAGGGTCTTTATGCTTGCTATGTATGACTCTCAACACAAATCAAACACATAAACCCTGGTTAGCTCCTTCTAGCATTTCTAGAAATAGAAAGGGGTCGATATAAAAAATTAAACAGAAATGAACGATTATGTAAAATGTGCACTTCAAAAGTCATCGAAGATGAGGGTCACTACTTCTTCCATTGTCCAAAGTGTAACAACATACGAAAACAATAAATCTTTCAGATACAAAAAAAAACGAACAAGATAATTTTTTTAAAACTTCTGTCATGCCCGAATCATTTGCAGTTTGTTGCTCCATTTATTAAAAATTCTTTAATACTGAAGAAAGTGGACTCTATAGCTGCATGATTCTTTATTTTATTTGCTACATGTATGTTTGAAATGTCTTGTTTATTTGTTTATTTTGTACTGTAATTATATGTATTGCCATTAACCCCAAGGGAGTAAAATTGTGCTTTTCAATAAACTTATCCATAACTTGTCCACAAACTGGTTTAGAGTATGGCGACGTTTCAACGTCGTTTCACTAGCGTACATATGTACAGGACTTATACCGAATGTGTCTGTAGCGATCGGCTACCATACATAGAACGTCTGTATAGTAATTTCAGCGCTCCCTCCCTTTAGTTTGGAAAATCTTTAAAATTCCTAGGAGTTTTGGACAATTTGGTTTCGCCCCCCTTTTTTTGGTAAAATTATGGGTCGACGGGACAGAAAAAAGCGACAAAATCGCAGGAGGGATAGGTCTCCAAAAAAAAAAAATTACATGTTTTCACGTTTTGATGTAATGTTGTAAAATATCATCCCGCTCGCCAGAATATGAACCTGAGTGATCGTTCGCTAACGCTGACTCACCCTGTGCTTCATATTCTGGGTCAAGAGATTATTTACGATACAGCCCGATAACATACACATGTAAAGAACATACTGCTAACTCATACAACGCACATCGACGCGCACGAAAATGTTCTCACACATTGGCGCTGTGCGTTATAGTGTGACAGTGCCATAAGTGTTCAAAATGACCCCTCCCTCAATTTATAATTACAACGAACAATATTTTCAATATCTTAATTTCATTTTATTAACGTTTACCAAAGTAATGAAATATTACAAAAACCAAATGGTCCATCCACATTTTAGACATACTAGTACCTAGTCATTCTGTACTCAATATACAACATAGTCGTTCGTATGTATCTCTGTATTATTTCTAAAAAAAAAATAACAAACTACCGAAGTTAATGTTAATTTGGATTCTGCATATATGCGCATTTCGACAACTTATTTCTTTTCAATGATATTTGGAAAACAATATAACGCAATATGTGCACAGGCTGAGAGAGAATTACCAAATTAGATCTAAATAGAAAAACCAAAATTAACTAAGGACGGAGCTATGCAAGAGGGAGATACTCCATAGTTTTGAACAAAATGGGTCTTCGGGCCAGCACCGAAGTACTGGCTACTGGCTAAATATGTTTCAATTTATTTTATATATTTCGAGAGAAAATGTATAACTGATAAATTGCTATTACTTTAGCTTTGCATTTGTTAACTTTTGGTACCTTCTTGCTGAGAATTGGCTTCATACTGGAAGATTCTCAAATGTACCCTACTTTCATTTTCATGTGTACATTATGCATTAACATTAAGCTCGCTACCCTCCGATCTATTGCCTCGCTACCCTTTGAACGGAGCTCGCAACCCTCAAGTTTTCCGTTCAAATAAACTTTCATGATTTGTGGTGATATTTCACATCACAAGTTTACAACGAACAGATATATTATTATATAGGTACTTTTTAAATAAGGTTTTCAATCAAACATCGCAGGTGTGTTAATGCTGTATTTTCATAATACTGATAAAAATGCATTGGATTTCCAATGAATTTTATACTAGCTTTTCTTCGTATTGAATACACTAGTGTATTTTATGTTGGAAACTCGCAATTAGGGTGGACACCTACTTTCATTTTTTACAACAACAGTCCAAAAATATTTTTAGCTAGTCACGTGACACCAACAAATCTATTTATAGAGTGCTGATATGAAAACTATAAAGTGCTAGGGCATACACGCGATTGTTTTCCTAAAGAAGGTGCTGTATAAATAACTTGTAAAGCACTGTACCAAAAAACTTCTATCCGCTTCTTTGAATTGAAAGAGATGGTAAATGAAATGACATTTCCGAGTGTCTTTGACAAAAATAACATAAACTTCACGAAACAATTATGTTTTTAAACTCATACAGAACAAAAGTTTGACCCGGATAGACATTTCCAAAATATACTAGTATTCAGAAGTTTAATTATCGCTGGAAGTTCGAAATAAAACGTACGTACACGCTAGCACTTTGTGATCGATTTCTACATTTGTTAACATTTACGTATCCGACATTGTTTACAAACGCACAAGTGACTTCTAAGGGGAAGTAATTCATTTCATATGCATCTTCAAAATGCGGGAAATTATGAATACGGGAAAATGAACCTCGATCTGTGCTTTATTACGCTATCGTTGTCGGATGTTTTATATTTATAATAAATTAAAGAAAATGCATCATATCTGACTTAACAATTTAAGTTAAGTTTGGATGCAATCTTACCAATCAATCGTAGGCATGGCATAAAAATAGGTGGAGACTGTCAGACATAGTTCTAAACAAAAGTCACTCAAGCATAAGGGGATGACCATTTGCTTCCGAAAGGGGGATTATTGTAAATATATATTCTGGCACTTTACCATGCTTACACCACCTTGAAAAAAACTCTTTATAAAGGATATTGAAAATGAGGTTATGAACAAAATAAAAATGTTTGCTGATGATACATCTCTCTACTGTGTTGTTGATAATCATCACATAGCAGCTGAATCTCTTAATGAGGACTTAGAAAGCATTAATCAGTGGTCTAAAGATTGGGGTGTTAATTTTAATGCCGCAAAAACTAAATTGGTTTTATTTTCAAGGAAAAAAAATAAAAATTTACCACCATTATATTTTGATGGAAATATATTAGAGAATTCGTCTGTTCATAAACACCTTGGCATAATTTTAAGCTCTGATGGAAAATGGAATAAAGGGCTACGCAGAGCGCAGCATGATACAACCGCAGCATGTCGATCACTGAAATTTCAACAAAAGTATAGTTCAAAGTGAATGTGGACACAGTAAAGAGCTTGACACAATAATTAGATGGACACAAAAAGAAGCTTGACACAGTTATTAGCTGGAAACAAACTATGGAAAAAATCAACCCTTTTGATCACTTATTGATAAAAAAAACTGTAAGAGCTATGCAAAATATGTTATTATCAACTAACACTTTACATCCATAGAAATAAAAAAAAAAATCCATCGAAATCTGATGAAAAATAAAGATTTGACATATTTAGAAAAATTGCAATTTTGGCCCCTTTGACCCTTTGTAGCTCGGAAAAGGTAAAAGCTACGCCAAATCCTTTGGCATATTACTGAAAGCTTAGATCAAGAGGAATCCAGAAAAAAAAATCCCATCAAAATTCGATGAAAAATAAAGATTTGACATATTTAGAAAAATTGCAATTTTTGCCCCTTTGACCCCTTGTAGCTCGGAAACGGTATATGCCGCGCAAAATCCATTGACATATCTCTGAAAGCTTAGATCAAGAGGAATTCAAATATAAAAATTCCATGGAAATCCGATGAAAAATAAAGATTTGACATATTTAGAAATATAATTTTGGCCCCTTTGACCCCTTGTAGCTCAGAAACGGTAAGAGCTACGCCAAATCCATTGACATACTACTGAAAGCTTAGATCAAGAGGAATCCAAAGAAAAAAATCCCATCAAAATCCGTTAAATAAAGATTTGACATATTTAGAAAAATTGCAATTTTGGCCCCTTTGACCCCTTGTAGCTCGGAAACGGTAAGAGCTACGCCAAATTCGTTGACATACCTCTGAAAGTTTAGATCAAGGGGAATCCAAAGAAAAAAATCCCATTGACATCCGATGAAAATAGAAATTCCACATTATCTGCAAATTCGCAATTTTAGCCCCTTCGGCCCCTCATAGCTGGGAAAGGAATTACCAAAAATCTAAT
>MJUU01058427.1:43177-53193 GCA_002080025.1 Modiolus philippinarum | reverse complement strand
CAAAACTATGTTCATGAGTTCTTGAAAAACTGCAGGTGCTCCATTAAGTCCAAAAGGCATAACGTTAAACTGAAAGAGACCTTTGTGAAAAAGGAATGCTGTCTTTTCCTTGCTACTTTCTTCTTATTTTACTTGCCAGTAACCACTTTTAAGATCTAAAGTACTGAAACAAGAAGACTTTCCTAAGAGGACAAGAATGTCATCAATCAAAGGCAAGGGGAAAGATGCAGGTAAGACTACCTTATTAAGTTTTCTGAAGTCAACGCACATTCTTTTTGAACCATCCTCTTTACTAACAACAACTAAAGGAAAGGACCAAGGTGACTTTAACCTTTCGATGACCTTAGCCTCAAGCATTTCTTCTATTGCTGTGTCAATTATCTTACGTTTGTTCAAGGGAACTCTATAAAGCCTGCTTCTGATGGGGGATAATCTCCAGTCTCAATTCTCATCTTAACGGTTTCAGTTTGTCCTAGGTCAGAATCTTTCTTAGCAAATAGATTAGCATTCTTTTTCAACAACTTTGAGACAGAAGGTTTGAACTGATCAGGTACCTTAGTTTCCCTGAAATCATCATGGGTATTCTCAACTGGGTCAGTGTTTGATACAGATGAAATCTCAATTGGTTCAACTGGGCGTCCTTTTCCAACTACAAAGCCTCTCTTCAAGGTATAGAACTTATTTGTCTGATTCTTAAGTAAAACTGGGATCTTTTGGGATTCATCAATTCTATTTAAAGCTTCTTCCAGGACTAAGCCAGGTTCATCAAGCAGACAACCTTGTTCCATATTACTGATTTCCAAAAGTCTAGAGTTTGGTGTCTTGAAACCTTTACTGAGCTTAACATGACAAACTGTGACTGTTTGGGGTCTTAAAATTACCTTCTTATCTAGTCTCAAGATGGACGAGATAAGAATGTCTTCTTCGAGTTTGACGTATGTTCTGCCGATTCTTAACATACCGAGATCGAAATAAAGTCGGACACCGTTTTCTTTTAGCCAATCGCGTCCCAGAATGAAATTTATATTTAAACCGTCGGTCACGAAAAATTTCTGAGTTAACGGAAGTCCATTCATGGTAAACGAGATTATAGTTTGTCCGATAATCGTAAGCGGCTCTCCGCTCGCGGTTTGTAAGCGTGGTTTTACGCGATTGAGTTTGGTTTGTGGGGCAATTTATTATACATTTTCTTTCTGATTAGTGAAGCGTCCGCTCCAGTATCAATTAACGTCCTAAATCTTGACTTTCCAATTTTTATTATACAGGTCCCGGGGTTTCCGGCTAAGTTTAGGAATATAGTGTCATTTACTCTTTTTGGTCCCTTACCATTTTCTCTTCGGGGTCCCCCTTTTTATTGATATGTTTACTTTTTTGATATCCTCCCTTCATTGCTTCCTTATGAAAAGAGGACCTTAGTTTCCCTGATGCATGGGGCTGTTCATTTGGTAGGTTCCCTGGGGATAAACTTTGACCCAATTGTTATCCTTAACAAATCTCTTTGGGCAATTTCTTTTCAAATGACCCATCATGTGATATATCCAGCATTCTGCTCCCCTAATCCAGTCAGGTATTCCAGATTGAATTTCCGGTTGTCTATTTTTTTTACTGGGTTGCCTTGTTTGCCTAACATTTCCTGAATTTTGGTTCTTTGGGGTCTACCTCTTTTAGCGGGTTCCCTTTTAACGGGCGTTTTTCTTGCTCTTTTAGGGGGAGAGGGATTTTTGTTTTCCTCATCATCACTAATTATCATGGGTTCCTCAAAAGAATCCTCTGCTGCAAATACTTTATAATTTCCACTAACAGGACAATTTCTGTACCAATGACCTGCCTGTCCACAACGGAAACACATTTGATTTCTTAGGTGCCCTATTTCCATGGGTTCCACTTGTCTATTATCTAAAATCTGTCCATTTCGGTTTATCTACTGGGACTGGGAAACTTAACCGATAGGCCTTGTCAGTATCCTGAAGACTTATCAATTTAGGAACTTTGTTTTCAATTTGATTAAATTCTGAATCTGTCCTATCTCTGAATCTTTTTCTTAAATTTTGCTCTTTCATTGCACACTGTACTGCTTGTTCAAAAGTTTTGGGTTCTTCTCTCATAACCTTCATTCTTAGATAGTCAAAGTAAAGTCCATCACAAAACGTGTCTGCCAACTGTTTTTGGATTAAGGACTGCGTGTTGGCGTTGTCTTCTATGGGAGAGGGGGTAGGATATGCATCTTCGGCTACACGAAGTAGTCGTTCTGCGTACATTTGTACACTTTCATCTGGGTTTTGTTTAGTCTTTCTTAGCATAGCCAAGGCTTGCTGCTGATCAGTGATCTCGGCAAATCGTTTTTGCAATAATCGTTTCAAGTCTTGCCATTTTGGCTGTTGCTGCACTTTATTTACTTCATCTAGGTAACGTTTCACAAAATCGGCAACTAGGCCCGTACATGTGACATGTACTATGTTGGGGATTTCTGAATCGTTTAAATTAGCCATTTGGGCGTAACGTTCAATATTTCTAACCCATTGTTTAAACTAGGTAGGGTCCCCTTCAAATGTAGGTATAATACTGAATAAAGGGACGGACATAGTGGTCCGGAGGGCTTTTAATTGTTCAATAGCTACTTTTCCCCACATTTTTGGGTCGTCTTCGTCTAACGGTTCCATAAACGGTTGAAATTGACTAGAAGGCTGGGGTTGGGGTATACTAAATGACTGAGTTTCACTAGGTCCTTCATGTCCCGGACTGTTGTCATGCCCTAAATTTGACATGTCGCTCGTCAATATTTCGATTGCGTCGCTTATATTCATAGCCATATTTAAATTTGAAACGAAAACGTTAATAATTATTCAAATTAACAACCTAACACGTTTAAATTTTACAGCTCTAAATCATTTAATTACTTTCGAAAGTTAATAACGAAACGATTAGTTATTGGTCAGTCTTTAAAGAGTACTAGAGAAAAGTGACTCACCGTTTCTGTCGTTGTACCAAAGCTCAGATCCTGGTTCTCGGTGCCAAATTAAGATTCCTCTTGTAGTCCTTTGGAATCCTAATGGGTCTTGATCGTATAGTGGTTTAATTAATAATCCTTTTAGAGTTTTCGCTATTTAATAATCCAATAGTTACAATAATTCCAGTGTCAGATCCAAGTCGGGACATAAGAACAAGAATAATCACAAAGATAATGACTTGAATCCGCAACTGTATTTATACTATCATGGTCCAAACTCAGATAGAACTGGTTTGGACCATGATTTACATCATGTGAGAAAGGTATTTCTCGATTCCGAAAACAGTAATACTGTTTCCTAATTTGAACATCAACTGTCAATCACTTGTCAATCAAAATGTACATTGTTTCCAAAAACATAATATAGTTGTCACAGGCACGCGACGTGATTGACAGTTTACAAGTACCTGATTAGAACATGTTCACACGAACACCTGTTATTATAACTATTATAGAAACTTTGTAACTTTTATCCCGTGATCGAAAGTCTTGTGCAGCCTTGTTTGGGCTTGTGTACCCCTGTTCTAACCAGTCTCCCTAATTGCGTTTTACAATACATCGAAATGTTAAATAAGTACAATTAAGTACAAATGAACCATGAGTCCTTCGTATCATAGTCACTAATAGTTTATATATTTATAATATTATATTCCATCATTGATTCTCCCCTAAATATGTAACACCTAGATTATGATTATCTTTTATCACTGGTCACCACGGCCATCCCTTTACAATCGTCCTTTTCCCATTGAAGCTCTTAAGTATGTTTTATTAAAAACATCGACAGCTTCACCCATAGGCCGATCGAGTGACCAGGGATACTTTCTTTTTCATGTTCATTTGTCCTTCCCAGCGCCAAATTATACAAGTTCTATTCTTTTCTTTCTCTTTTCTTCTCGCGGAGTCCCCCGACGATGTTTTGTTCAAAGTACGGCGGGTCCGCCCACCGTTCTCCTCTACTTCATCTCTTGTCTCCTGGCACCAGGTCGGTACGTTTGGGGTGTCGGTACAGATTATCCCCACCCTGGGACTGGAGTTATCTTACACCCGCAACCAGAGTTATTGTTGTTATTTATTTTCTTTCTTTTAGCAACCACAATCTTGGTTGTGTCTTTGGTCAGATTATTATTATTATCCCACCTTTAAACTGGTGACTTATTATATACAGTATCTTTTTCTGACCAGGATATTTAATGACCAGGATGTATGTATATAGCTATACATTTATTCTTTTGAGTTTGCACTTTTCTTTAGATTTCTTATACTGATTATGATTTAAAGTTTCATTTTTCGGTGACTATGATATTCCAGAATGCTCATGTTACAATCTGTCCCTACATACCTTGTACCATATATATATATAAAGTTTAAAATGATCACATGCGTTAAAATTAACCGGTATCAAGGTAACGAAGAGCATGCATTATCACAATATATTTAAAAACATCGCACCAAATTAAATAAAATAAAAAATCACATGCATTAATATTAAAAGGCACCAAATTATTAAATGGGAATTACAATATTCACATGCATTAACATTAACACACGACGAGATTTGGTCATGCAAGAAAACTGTACGATCACATGCAATTGTTCGTACACGCAATTGTCCATCATATTCCATAAGAGTTTCTTCCATGTCGAAATCATATAGTCGGCACCAAATTAAATAGTCAATGTTCAGCATCAAATTATTTCATCAGTATTACACAGGTGTATTTACCAAGCGTATTATCCATGCATATGTACACCAAAGTCACGTTACAGGGTTGACCGTCACCAAGGATACCATTATACCATTCCTTGTGTGTCGTTGAGGTGATCAAGGTTATTGACTTCCTTGATCCTGTAGTTCCTTCATCAGGCTGGGATATAGGAAGCAGCTTTCCTAGCCTGACCAGGATTACCATCAGTCGTCGTACCATTTAGTGTCGTTGTATGTACTGTCGTTGTACCATTTCTGGGTACACCAGTTATTGACGTCTGGTGTTTCTTCTGTGGTTTGTCCGTCGTTTCATCGGGCACCATGGAAACACCACGGTCGGCAGTAGCAGCCATCACCACTTGTTGACCAGTATTCAACGGGTTCTCCATCTCACTCGACCAGGGCTTAACGTTGCCTGCATCAGGTGACCAGGATTTCGATTTCACCTCCCCATAACCAGGATGGTTAGGTGATGTTTTCTGCGACTTCGCCTCCCCATAACCAGGATGGTTAGGCGACATTGTATGCGACTTGGATTGTCGTTGTTCCGGGTAGGTTTCATCTCCGGATACCAAACCATATTTCTCCTTCAGGTAGTTTGCAGTGAGTTGTTTGTTGGGTCGGTAGATGACTTTCTTCAGGTAAGGGTTCATCTCTATTTCTGGGGCTGTTGGTTCTGGTCGTTGGATGGTTTGATTCACCTCCTCATTCCCCTTTTTGACTGACCTTGCCCTACTCTTACATTTACTTTTATATAAATTTTGAAGCCTGCGCCGAAATATTACAAGTAATAAAATAAAGCCTAATGTCCCTAGGGCGCAAATCCAGTATCTGGGGCTTGCTGGCATGGAAGTTACATTGAGATTAATTGATCCACTTGGACTTCTTTGAAATCTTTTATCTTTTGAGGCAATTTAATTCTATCGAAATTTGGTATCTTACTATTAAAAGTTTTCCACAAAGATGTTAGTCCAAATGAATATTTCTTGAGGAAAGTCTTAAACGAATCTGTTATATTATATTTACTTTCTTTATGAAAATATGGGAGGAGGGTCATGGACGGATTATAAAGCGGTACATGTCATGTCGAGTCTGACAACATCCAGGGGCACGGTTCAATTCCATTAGATACTTAGCTTAAGATGGGACGGTAGTTAGTCTTACAACGATTCGGCTATGCAGTCTTATTTCTTGTTCTCTACTTAGTCAACAGACGTTGTATATCTTACCATTCGGTTTTTAAGTCACTCCAAAAAGAGTGTTCCGAAGAGAAATGAGACAGTCTTGCTATTTGATAGTTTCAATTTTTTTTTAATGTTTTCTTGGACTATTGTAGCATCGTCACAATAAGTGACCAGGATAAATGTAGCAATATATAAGGCCAAAATAGTATTGAGAAGTTTGTAACCAGGATTTATTCTCATCTTTTACCTAAAATTAAAGGTGAAGGGTCGCCATAAAATCAACGTGTTCCCATTTTCCAAAATTGTGACCAGGATTAAGGAATACTTATATCTTATTTAACATGGAATCGCCAATCAATTACGGCAGCCGAATTATGTTTATGGGGGTCAACTTTTATAAATAAAAATATTTATGACTTAACATATTTTACCAGGATGATTCTTATTCTTATTTCATTTCAGTCAAAAGGATAGTAAGAATTATTCCACAAAAATAACTAAAAATCTTTGACCAGGATTGTTATTTTAACTGTGGCCAGGATGGTCACTTCATGTGACCAGGATAATTTTACAAAATTAATACTTTGACCAGGATGACATACTGAGTATGTCACCTAAAAAATCTAAAGTAAGTCTTGAATTGCAGCAAATAATTTCTTTAAGGTCTGGGGGTCTTTATTTGCTTGGGGTTCATTTGATTTTTCTTCAACTTGATCTATAACCTTAACCGAATCCATGCTATTAGCTACGGACGGAGAGTCGCTCGATTTGCGGATTCATCTACACCGTCGGTATTTTCATCCGCGTCGGATTCAATTTGATCTTTTCTTAAGCGGTCGCGAGCTTGAATTCTTTTACGGAGTTCTAATAGTGGGACGTCTTCTTCCACGTCTGAAGACTCATCCCTTTCTTGGCAACGATGTCGCACAACATTATCCATATCTTTATTGTTTTTCTGGTTTTCATCTTCAGAAGACTCTTCCGAAGATATTTCTGTGGGTACCACATAGGTACTTTTCCTAAGAATTCGGCCTGTCTCATCGGTTGGTATTTGCCATTCGTCTATTTTCGCGGGGCGCATGTGACGGGCATGCGCTTTTGTTGTTGATCCGTCTAATTGATTTTTTAGTATGAAACTGAGCGGTCCCGTTTGTTCTAGAATACGGTAGTATGGTGTCCATTTCTTATCTAATTTATTTGCTCTACGGTGGTTTCTTAAGTACACTGGATCACCAACTTGAAAGTTTTCGTCTTTGCAATTTTTGTCGGCGGCGGCTTTTTGTTTTCTTTTTGCCTCTTTCATATTTTTGTGTACCATGAGGAACGCCTTATGTTGTTCTTGCAAAGCTATCTGGTGTTGATCTTCGCCTAGATAACGTCTTCGCGGTTTCAGGATAGTATCAAGCGGCAGGACCACGTCACGATTATACACCAGATAGAACGGAGAGAATTTGGTCGAATTATTAGTATGAAATCGAATTGCTGCCAAAGTTTGATTTAGATAGAGGTCCCAAGTGTTTACGTCTTCCTCTATCTTTTTGGACATGACATCGTGTAAAGTACGATGGAATCTTTCGACTTTACCGTTTCCTTGAGGATTATAAAAGGAGGTCTTAACATGGTGGATGTTTAACTCCTTCAAGGTTTCTTGAACTTTCTTATTAATGTTCTCCGTCCCGTTGTCCGAGACCAACTCGAGCGCAGATCCGTACCGTGGAAAGATTTCTTCAATTAAGAGATGCGCGATGTTATTGGCTGACATGTCCGGTACTGCGAAAGCTTCGGGCCATCCTGAATACAAGTCAATGAATGATACAATGTATTTGTTTCCGGATAAGGGGGTAGGATACGGTCCGGATAGATCGAGTCCGATTTTCGCGAATGGGTATGGCGGAATCTCGGTTTCTAGTACGGATGGTTTTGATTTTCTACCACTTCGAGTCTGACAAGTAACACATTTTTCTATGTAACTGTTTATTTTCTTATACATGTTCGGAAAGAAGTACTTCGGTCTTATGGCATCATATGTCTTATCGAGTGCCATGTGTCCTAAATGAGCATGATATTGTTTTAGCACATCTTTTTGAAGGTGACTCGGAGTATAAAGGCGTAACTTCGGATCTTCAGAATCATGATGTGACAGATAGTACAAAAGACCATCATCTTGACATTCAAAGAAATGTGTTTGTTCGGTTTTCTTGGCCTTTCCGTCTCGAAGTCTTTTCTTAATTTTCTTAACTTCCGCGTCCTTTTCCTGTTCTTCGCGAATGTTAATTGTATCTGACAAGTCATGTTTTAATTTCTTCGGATCTCCTCGGTCATCTACTTGACATCGTACATAGTTTCTTGGATTGAATTTGTTCGTATTAATGGCGCTGATTTCGAGAGCACGATCATCTATATCTGGTTCTTCTAAGTCGGAATCGTGACTATGAGTTTTGTCATCTTTCTCGGTTGACGGTATTCTCGAGAGAAGATCGGCACAGTGGTTTTCTTTTCCCTTGATATATTCAACTTGGCAGTTGTATCCTGCGACGCTGAGTGCCCACTGCTGGATCTTCTTATTTTGCATGGGTGAATCCAAAATGTATTTCAACGGCTTGTGGTCGGTTCGGATAACGAACTCGGCGTTATGTAAGTAATGATCTAACTTTTGTAACGCGTAGTATATCGCAAAACCTTCTTTCTCGATTGTCGA
The DNA here is from genome assembly GCA_002080025.1 of Modiolus philippinarum. Taxonomy (NCBI): domain Eukaryota; kingdom Metazoa; phylum Mollusca; class Bivalvia; order Mytilida; family Modiolidae; genus Modiolus; species Modiolus philippinarum. The sequence goes on along the minus strand of MJUU01058427.1, from coordinate 44,596 downwards.
CCACCTTGTCTGTGAAGGGCTAAGTTTATGAGAGAGGAAATAGATCGGCTTTTCCTCATCTTCATCGGTCTGTTGAGTCAAGCATGCGCCTATACAACTGTTGCTTGCATCTGTATACAGCACGTACGGTTTGTTCGTATCGGGATAAGCGAGTAACGGTACTACGGTTAGACTGTCTTTTAAGAAAACGAAAGCTTCTTGACATTGAGCTGTCCATTTGAACCTAGCATATTTTTTGGTAAGGTAAATGATTGGCTCAGCTATCTTGGAGAAGTTGGGAATAAATCTTCTATAATAAGAACACATTCCAATAAAATCTCGAATTTCCCTAACTGACTTGGGTCCTGGGAGTTTCTTTATTGCTTCGATTTTCTTGGGAACAGGTTTGACACCATCTTTGCCTACAAGAAAACCTAAGTACTCAGTTTCTTCTTGAAAGAAGGCACACTTCTTTAACTTTAATTTCAAACCATGTTCCTTTAATTTGTTAAAGACTGTCTGGAGATGCTTAAGATGTTCCTTGGGATCTTTAGAAAAGACTAAGATGTCATCCAAATAAGCAATTGCAAAATCTTCACACCCTTGCAAAACTATGTTCATGAGTTCTTGAAAAACTGCAGGTGCTCCATTAAGACCAAAAGGCATAACGTTAAACTGAAAGAGACCTTTGTGACATACGAATGCTGTCTTTTCCTTGCTACTTTATTCTAATTTTACTTGCCAGTAACTACTTTTAAGATCTAAAGTACTGAAACAAGAAGACTTTCCTAAGAGGGCAAGAATGTCATCAATCAAAGGCAAGGGGAAAGATGCAGGTAAGACTACCTTATTAAGTTTTCTGAAGTCAACGCACATTCTTTTTGAACCATCCTCTTCACTAACCACAACTAAAGGAAAGGACCAAGGTGACTTTGACCTTTCGATGACCTTAGCCTCAAGCATTTTTTTCTATTGCTGTGTCAATTATCTTACGTTTGCTTAAGGGAACTCTATAAGGCCTGTTTCTGATGGGGGATAATCTCCAGTCTCGATTTTTATCTTAACGATTTCAGTTTGTCCTAGGTCAGAATCTTTCGTAGCAAATAGATTAGCATTCTTTTTCAACAACTTTAAGACAGAAGGTTTGAACTGATCAGGTACCTTAGTTTCCTTGAAATCATCATGGGTATTCTCAACTGGGTCAGTGTTTGATACAGATGAAATCTCAATTGGTTCAACTGGGCGTCCTTTTCCAACTACAAAGCCTCTCTTCAAGGTATAGAACTTATTTGTCTGATTCTTAGGTAAAACTGGGATCTTTTGGGATTCATCAATTTTATTTAAAGCTTCTTCCAGGACTAAGCCAGGTTCATCAAGCAGACAACCTTGTTCCATATTACTGATTTCCAAAAGTCTAGAGTTTGGTGTCTTGAAACCTTT
>MJUU01058427.1:8241-41182 GCA_002080025.1 Modiolus philippinarum | reverse complement strand
TAATTACTTTCGAAAGTTAATAACGAAACGATTAGTTATTGGTCAGTCTTTAAAGAGTACTAGAGAAAAGTGACTCACCGTTTCTCTCGTTGTACCAAAGCTCAGATCCTGGTTCTCGGTGCCAAATTAAGATTCCTCTTGTAGTCCTTTGGAATCCTAATGGGTCTTGATCGTATAGTGGTTTAATAAATTATCCTTTTAGAGTTTTCACTGTTTAATAATCCAATAGTTACAATAATTCCAGTGTCAGATCCAAGTCGGGACATTAGAACAAGAATAATCACAAAGATAATGACTTGAATCCGCAACTGTATTTATACTATCATGGTCCAAACTCAGATAGAACTGGTTTGGACCATGATTTACATCATGTGAGAAAGGTATTTCTCGATTCCGAAAACAGTAATACTGTTTCCTAATTTGAACATCAACTGTCAATCACTTGTCAATCAAAATGTACATTGTTTCCAAAAACATAATATAGTTGTCACAGGCACGCGACGTGATTGACAGTTTACAAGTACCTGATTAGAACATGTTCACACGAACACCTGTTATTATAACTATTATAGAAACTTTGTAACTTTTATAGTTTTATATCTATAAAAGTTTATCCCGTGATCGAAAGTCTTGTGCAGCCTTGTTTGGGCTTGTGTACCCCTGTTCTAACCAGTCTCCCTAATTGCGTTTTACAATACATCGAAATGTTAAATAAGTACAATTAAGTACAAATGAACCATGAGTCCTTCGTATCATAGTCATTAATAGTTTATATATTTATTTTTTATTTATTTTTGGAACCTTACAATATCTAAATTTTTGTAAATTTTGTTGAAAACTAAGGAGTATCTCCCTCATGCATAGCTCTGTCCTTACCTAATTTTGGCTTTACATTTAGATCATATTGGTTAATTGTTCTCTATCAGTTTTTAAATATCTTTTAGTATTTGGTCTTCCAGGCGTTAAGATTTTATCTGCACTGAAGAGACATAAGTTGTCGAAATGCGCATATGCAGAAAGTAAATTCACAGTAACCTCGGTATTTAGTTATTTGTTTCCACTGGGTCGATGCCACTGCTGGTGGACTGTTAGTCCCCGAGGGTATTCACCAGCCCAGTAGTCAGTACTTCGGTGTTGACCCAAAAGCCGATTATTTTTGAAACCTTACAATATCTAAATTTTTGTAAATTTTGTTGAAAACTAAGGAGTATCTCCCTCATGCATAGCTCTGTCCTTACCTAATTTTGGCTTTACAATTAGATCATATTGGTTAATTGTTCTCTATCAGTTTTTGAATATCTTTGAGTATATGGTCTTCCAAACGTTTAGATTTTATCTGCACTGAAGAGACATAAGTTGTCAAAATGCGCATATGCAGAAAATAAATTCACAGTAACCTCGGTATTTAGTTATTTATAATATTATATTCCATCATTGATTCTCCCCTAGATATGTATTGCCAAGATTATGATTATCTTTTATCACTGGTCACCACGGCCATCCCTTTACATTTGACGTTTTATCTGTTTACTTTATACATTAACAGGGCTCCCAAGCCAAATAGCACAAAAATACCAGGTGACTGGGACCCTAAATGTTATTTTTGACGTTTCCCCTTTTAATTCTATGGAGACACATGTGTTCCTTGACCTTTCGGACTAATAGAAAAATAAAAAATACTGCCTAAATATCTTGCATAATACATTATCTCTCAGGTTTATGAAATTTAAAGGTTGTATGTTTATTTTGAGCATGCCGTATTGTAAACGGTCCTAAAACTACACTGGAATGGCTGGAACATATTTATTGTGTTAGGAAAGATACAGATATTTTCCCCCACTGTGAGTTTCAATAAGCCCAAGGGAAGAGTGGCCGTCCAGTATAAGGAGCTTTAGGCGTTCTAGACCACGATGCTTCAAAAAAACGCTCTAGCTGAAACAACTTCCTCCCATTCCTAAGTTATCCAACCGTTGTCTTAGTACGCAAATATCCGGGCTTGCCCGCCGAAGCTTTGCCTACGTTGAGATCATGTATTAATGCAGAAGTTTCCTCTATTTTACAATAACCATCGTCACCATTTTTCACCTGCCCCATTCACACATGCCATTGTTGTAATATTTGTTGTATTTTCCGATATTTTACTAGCAACATTTTTGGACCCTTTTGAGATATAACTTTGATGGGCGTGTGTTGAAATTGCTTCTTAGTTACATAATAATTCCAGATATTATTGGGTGTATATTTGGGATTTGAATCATGTAATATTTTCCCCGATTCGGCTATATATTTTGTAACTACTGTTAAATTAAGCATACGGCGCGAATTTCTAAGCCTTTCCAGCTTTCTAATAGGCATGTCTGGATGCCTCCTTTATAGATCGATCCACCATTCTCTATTGAGAACATTTTTGTCATCTGCTTACACAGAGTAGAAGTTATGGCAAATAGCTGCTTCCTTAATATGCCCTTGCCCTTTTTGGAGGCTTCAAATCCGTTATATACAATTTTGTTCTCAACAGGGTCTCCAGCCAATATTTGTAGCAAGATTTTTTTCACGAGTAAAGGTTTCCCGGTCTTTAATATTGAAATAAAATTAAGTATCTATTTATTCCGTAAAATGCAATTTTGAATGTCCCGAAACATATGCATATGTAAAGTTTCTTTCAAAGTTTCTAAAATGACGTGTTGCTATTCCTGTTGTTTTGTCATTGTTACATGTTGTTGATTTATAAAAAATAAATAGCTCAGTATGTTAATGGCGAGTGCACGCATGCTCACATTAATTCAGTTGTCATATCTCACAAATTGCTATTAATGAAAGAACGTCTATTCTCAATTTATGATTTTTTTTACTCTTGATCTGATAAACAATTTAATCTTAAGTTTTATTTAAGTTAAAGGCCCTGTCACATTATAACGTTCTAGTGTTCTCTAATTTTTATAAGAACGTTACCACACGCCGAAGAAATTAGAGAAATTCACTTGTTGAACGCATTCATAGCGTCAGGCTAACGGCCTACAACGCACGGAAAACTTATCCATAACCTGTACGAAACGCTTACAAAACGTGTAACAGCGTTTGACAACGTTGCAAAGGCGTTTTACTAGCGTGCTTGACGTATACCGAACGCATCAATAACGGTCTTCTTGCATTCATAGAGCGTCTGTATAGCGTTTTGAGTGTTCTTTGTTAGATCAGACTGATTCATCTCAGTGACATTTGTAAATCTAGAAATGGATAGAAATGCAACCAAAAATACGTTACATTTGCAGGAGGGATAGGTCCCTCAAAAATATAAAGAAATATTTTCAAAACAATATGTCGGTATGATACTGAAATAAATCAGCTATTTACATTACTTTGGATTTTGTCTTGCTCTTTAACCATTATTTTTATAATAAAACATCGGCTAATACGTTATTCCTTAGTAACAAGGACGCCCGTTTTGCACTCTCTTCACGTTTAAAACAACTTTCGAGAAACTACTTCATATCGCACACATTGCGTGCATAACGAACCTCTAGCGTTCGGCTAACGTCTGCATAACTAATCAACAACACGTTGGCGAACGTCGTGAAATTTTGAGCATGTTCAAAATTTTCCGACGCACCTAACGTTCAACATCGCATGCCAACGTGTGTCGACGTGTTTGTAACGTGTTACAAACGTGCCCCTAACTTATACAATGCACACCAGCGTGTACGAAAATATTTTCACACGCTGGGCACACGTTGTGCTGTGGGTTATAGTGTGACAGGGCCATAACGTAGCACATGCTGCTCAGCGTACACGATAACCAACAAAACGCTCAAATTTCCTTTCATTCAAGTTCTACAGATGACAAAGTATACGTCGCTTTTAGTTTAAAAATCAATCATTTGATAGATAAAAAATGACATTCGAGAGAACTTTTACAATACAAAAAAGTGTGAAAATATATCAGCTAAAGTCAAAGTTTGAACAAAGAAAAACTCCTTATTTCCAACAAATATCTTAGCTCTTGGTATTGTAACATTTCAACTGATCAGTTATTTGAATTGGCGTCTTTTCTAGTTCAGAACATGAAGAGCACTTGAAATTCAATTTACGTTGCATTTCGCAATAGGTTAGTTCTGCTTTTTCTCGAATCATTAACAAAACCATGATATTTAGCTCTGTTTCATATAAACTGATGTCAGACAAGAGCCTTACATGTAATTGTGTCAAACTGTTTGGTAAAAACTTCTATGAACGTGTCTATTTGATCAGCAAACATGGTCCCATTTAAACCGATATGGAATGATGTCGAAGCGATTTCTGACATAATACGAAATGAGGTACTATCTGAGTACAGACCTATTGTATATATTTCGATTTTCTGTTCCTTAAGTTCTTGCAAAATTATTTTACTTCCTTCACACACATCGGTCTGAAAGCCTGACAAAATAAATACAATTTTTCTTGCAAAACTTCTAGCTCCGTGTGCAGAATCATTTAAAACATCTCGAGCAACTTGTAATGACAAGGTTAAATTTGAAAATGTTGATGGACTGTGTTCAAAATATGCAATATCCTTTCTAAGCACATTGATGTTGTGCTGTGAATATTTATCGAATGTGAATCTTATAGATGTTGCATCGTCATAAGTTATCATTGCAAGCCGTGTATGTTCAGTATGAAAATTGATTCTGTCAAGGACTTTGTTTAGAATTGTGGGAACTGTAGTAAAAATTGCGTTTTGGTCTTTTCCCGCCTGATCTACAACCAAAACAATATCGGCTTCTTCTGATCGCTTACATACTACAAAATAAAATATTTTCAGTAGAATACAGAATGAAATCCGATTTTATGACAGACTATTGTGGCAATAGCAACGAAAACAGTGCAAGTAACAAATATAATGTTACGCAAGGGTAAAGAAACCAGAGGCTCCAAGGAGCCTGTATCGCTCACCTGGCTTTCATGCGGTCAATGATATTCCTGGTAAGGTGGGACGTTACCAAATGACTCCTTGCTCAGTTGTCACAATCAAGGTAACATTGTAAGTTATACAGTTGATCTTCAGTTTCTCAAACTTTCGTAGCTCAAATACCTCCAATATCTTGAACTGTTTTTGAAGTCTGATTATGTTTTACTATATTTCTTTGTTGGGCTTTTTTGACAAAAAAATGTTCTTGCTAAGGACCACTTTCGACACCAGTGCCGGTTTTGAAGTCGCAACATCCATATCTATTTGGAAACCAAATTTCATTCAAATCGGACAATGTTGAATTTTCCCGCCTTTTTTTGCGGCCATTTTGAAAATGGCGGTCAACAAACAATTTTCAACACCGGTTTTGAAGTCGCAACATCAATATCTATTTGGAAACCAAAAATCATTGAAATCGGACAATGTTGAATTTTCCCGCCTTTTTTGGCGGCCATTTTGAAAATGGCTGTCAAGGAACAATTTTCAACATCAGTTTTGAAGTCGCCACAGCATGGCAAACATTTCATCAATTTACACTTAATCTTCATCTTCTATAGTTATGGAAATAAAAGATGAAAAATACGAAAATTTTAAAAATTCGGTGAAAAAAGGGCAATAACTCCTACAAGGGTTTATGGATTTTCTTCAAAATTTAAGGGTGGGTAGATCTTGATATGCTGAACATTTTTGCAATTTACATTTGACCTCTATCTGTTACACTTTTTGAAATAAAAAATAAAGAATGCAAAAATTTTGAAAATTTAACGGAAAAAGGGCTATAATTCCGAGATGGGTTTTCAGAATTTTCTTCAAAATTGCACAGTGGATAGATCTCATCATGCTGATCATTTTTACACCATGTCAGATTTTTGATATCTGTAACGGTTTTCGAGTTATTAGCCAAAAACTGCAATTTACCCCTATGTTCTATTTTTAGCAATGGCGGCCATGTTGTTCGACAGAGGGACAAACTGAACATCATTTTGAGAAGCCATACCCTGATGATGATCCAGGCCAAGTTTGGTTAAATTTGGCATAGCGGTTTCATAGGAGAAGATGTTTGAAATTGTTGACGGACAGACGGACGACAGACGAGCTGAAAAACCGAAAAAAAACAACTTAAGGCTGTCGAGGGCCTGCATCGCTCACCTGGACTATGGCTTACAGAGAAAAGTTCTAATAACTTCAACATTAAACGGTTTCATTTTCAAGTATGTCAATAGACCCTGATGCTATTCGGTTTAATTTAACTGTACCCTGATGCACCCATTTTGGATTGGGTGTAGACATACTGCTAACTTTTTTGGAGGGCGAATCTTATAAACCCTTGAGACTAAGTTTGGCTTAAATGACCATATAGTTTCATCATAGAAGAGCTGTGAATGCTATTCCCCATGTAGACAACGTGGGTCAACCATTTGGATCCAGTCTGCCTTGTTGTTGAAGAGATAATACTGAATGCTCTCCAATTGGGCCTAATGCTAAACTTTGTCCCTGATTTTGGCCACCTTGAATGCGATGTGGGAATACTGGACATATTTTTGAAAGGGAACTGCCAAAGGACCTTGTGACTAAATTTGGTTCCAACTGGCCCAGTAATATCAGAGGAGATGATCTTGAAATATATTTCCCTTAGGGTCCAATGTTAAAATCAGTTCTCTGCTGGTGACTATCTTGGATCAGGTGAAGATTTGCTGGACACATTTTAAAGGGTAACACCTCAGGCCTATTGCGACCTATTTTGGATCCAGTTGGATTTCTTGTGTTCGTGATCTTTGAGTGCTTTCACATGGGCTCAATTGTTCAAGTATGTTCCACGCTGGCGGCCATTTAGGTTAGATTGATTGCTAGTTGTTTCACGCCAACTTCAGCAATATTTCAGCGTTTTCGTGGCGTGAACTGTTAATGAAAATATCGGCAAACGCATACCGAAACAAATATGAGGAAAGGGGAATTTTGAAAACCAAAAATCCAAAATCACGACAATTTTTATATATATCCGTTATGGTACGAGACAGCATAACAAAGACAAAACAAACAAACAAAATAAACAAGAACACCGCAAAACTAAAGTACTAGTTAGCAGTGCGAACCTCTACAAAATCTTGAGGTATCATCAGATGCTCCGGAAGGTAAGAATGATCTGCTCCACGTGTGCACCATTCACACTGCTACTGAATAGCCCGGTTTGACGAAGTCAGCGTTTGTGAGTTCGGAAATAAACTCTGGATATAACCAAAGATATATATTCTAATGAAAATGAAGGTACAACAGTCATTTAAAAAGCATTGCTATGTACGGGTAAAAACGATTTCTAAAAGATAAAAACATATCATAGACACAATATGATAAATAGATTTGGCTTGATGAAATTTGAAAATTGGATAATGTTAATTTATATTTTATTATAAAAATTAACAGCTTTTAAAAAGTGATGGATGTGTCGTTGACTTGTCAGGCATATTTCTCTAAGGCGACTAACCAAGGACTACTGTGAATAAGTTTGGTTCAAAACAACGGCAGTAGAACACCGAAGGAACAAAGCACAATATTACATAAATAAAAGTCCAGAGACAAGGCAAAATCAAGAACAGCAGAAGACGGAAGACCAAAGACACTACATGCACACAAAACACACAACCACTACATAAAGACGTTTTCAGAAATCGGTGATTACTGAGTTATCGAACGTGATCGCCAGGTGCCGCATAGTCGTCCGCCATTTAAAGGGTGTAGACTCGTGTGTTATTGTGGCAAAGTATGGTCATTTGTCGTGATTAAATTAGTAAAAAACGGAATTGTTGTGGATTTTTCATACATGTATCCGTTCTGACAGAATAAATAGCATGTTCACAATTATTTTTTATCAACTAACAAATTAATAAAATGAAATTTTTATGAAAATCGAGGTAAAAATTTGGACCATAAATGATAAAATATATAACACCCTCTAAGATCTTTTTGCGTATTGTAGAATATAACATAATTCAGCAATTTATGCTTCCGTCCAGGTGATAATAAACGGTTTTGTCCAGGTAGATTATTACACCTGGAGGCATGACATGTGTCCTTAATAAACTATCGGTGTGGTTGTTTAAACCAGGGTTAATTAATCGGATGACCCTTTGATCAACTCTAAAAGCTTTTGCAAAGACATGTATATATATATATATATATTTTAAGTTCATTAAAAATAATTTTTTAGTTAACCAAGTGTTTTAACATGGAATTTTACAAATGATTATTTCTACACATATACGGGGGTTGTCCGTAAAGTTCGTGGACAAGGATAAATAAAAAGAAAAGCAGCGTTTTATATATTTATATTTTGGATATTCGTAAGCCTTAAGCTGATACGAATTTGGATATATAAAAGTTGATCCAATTATGCCTGCAAAATTGCAAATATTCGTAAAAAAGCCCGGAATAGTGACCCGGAGCAACACGAATATTACATGTCAAACGTTATGTCTAATATTTATTATTCTGTAGGTATTTCATAGAATTCAGTGAATAGTGAAATGAAAAATACATTGCAATCTTTATATTATGTCTAACATCAAAACTGCAAAATTTCAACATCTAAAAAATTGATATGACAAACTAAAAGAGGTTTTAATGTCTCAAGACAAAATCAGAAATTCTAGAAAAACCTGACGTTTTTTCGATAAGGCGGAGCAGTGACGTGACTCTAGTTTCGCTCAAACATCGGGAAACACCCACAAATACCAACATATTCCCGAAATATTTAGAAAGGGCATAGCAAAGTGTATTTTGCATTACAATTCAATTGGTACAGAAATTTTTGGACACAAGAACAAGTTTAAAGAATGGATAAAATATGTAAAGCTAACCATCTTTCATATATCACGAATTGTATAAGTTCCACGGTGTTAGCTAACATGATTTCCGACTATCAGTCAATGAAGTTTGCAAATTGTTCAATATTGATATCTTTTCCGTAAAAGAAATTATATCAAATGCCCTTAATATTTTTAAGATAAAAGCTGAAAAAATTCCGAATTCGTCGAATTGCGATTTCATTATAAAATATTAAACCCAAAGATTAGGACGTCAGACAACGTCAACATCTTACATGTTTTGCGTAACATTGGTCTTTTTTGCTTCGACAGAAAAGTAATTAATAGTACTTTGATTGCGATGATATTTGGCATACTTTTGCATTAAAACACATTGTAAATAAAAATATTAGTTTCATATACATTCTCGTTACTAAGCAATTTTTATTAAGATTGTCCACGAACTTTACGGATAACCCTCGTATTTGTTTTCAGAAATAAAAGAAAAAAACCACTTTTCAGTTGGGCTGCTCCTTTCTATCACGAAAACCGCAGCTCTTTCTAAATTCTTGGGGGAAGGTAATCCCGGCCAATATCAAAATCGGAAAATTACTCAATATTTTCTTTGCATTAACAAATTTATCCCCAAAATGTAGAATACTTTAAATATTTTTTTCTGAAATATAAATCATTAATTTATTTTTCTTAATTACTTATGAATTTCATTTCTTTTCCTTCAAAGAAAAGTGCAGTTTGCTTTATCACCTTGTTAAATATCAAACTTCTATACTTAATTAACAGTTATTTGTAAGAAATTTATACATATTCGTCGGTTTCTTTGATGTCGTAATAACTGTTTTATCATTTGAATAGGTTTTGATCACTTTCTCAACAGGTGTTATGTAAGTAATTAACTGTTAAAGTGTGACACCTGTATCATAACATCGTATACCGATAAATCGACAAACGCCGAGGTGTTACGAAAGTTACACCCTTCCGGTTACAAGTTCATTCGGAGGTCGACTATGGCGGCAACCATGAATTTGTGAATAAAAAGGTCTATACAACACAAAAAAACTAAAGCACCAACAGTGTGAACTCTCAAAAAACAGAATGACATCAGGTGCTCCGAACGGGTATGCATGTCCTGCTCTGTATACAGCACCCGTCATACGGTCAGTGAGGCATATGTTTTGAGAGATCTGTTAGGTTACGGATTGGTTATTGTCATTCTATAACCCTGAAACAAAACCAATTAAGAACCATAGCATGTGCAACTTCTTTAACCCTAAAACAGTACCAAGGTGAAGTGTATCAACTTTAATTAGTATTCAAACACGGACAAGGACAAATCGGTACCACAAACATCACTAATGAAGACAAAACTAGAATCTTACAAGACAACACAAAAAACTAAAGCACTCACAGTGTGAACTCCCTTAAAAGCCGATAGCGACATCAGGTGTTCCGGAAGGGTAAGCATGTCCTGCTCTGTATACAGCATCCGTCACACTGTCAGTGGGTCAATCCAGGGTAAAGTCAAAACCGTAATGTCAGTTTTGATACGTCACACTGACATTTCATATCTATCTATGATGTCGTGGTGACGGCCATTGAATATCTGAAGGACAAAAGTAACAAGGGCTGAATATATATTTTACGAAAGGATATGGAGCAAATCAACATGAGACCATAACACATATGTTAACTCCAACTGCAATAATTTTAATAAGCTGTATGGCCATTTCGGAATTTAATTCCTCATCAGCAGCACTAGAACCCAAACAAAGGAAATCCATATTCAAAAAATGTTTTGAATGCATAAAACCAATCGAAATCCGAATGATCAGTAATATCAAATATAGCAAAGGAAAAAACTACGATGGAGGGAGTTAATCCTTCGGTTTCAAAATTACATAATTTTAGATATTAGTAATTGAACAAACACATGATATATCCTTGACTCAGCAGTTTTTGTGACAGTGCTTTTGCTCTTTCCTCAAAGTCACTGTATGAACTGCACGCTCTACAGTAACGAATTAATTGTGAAATATACACTCCATATGCTGGGGAGGTACGATATTGCTGCAGAGAAAGGGAAAGTTCACAATTGGAAACTCAAAATCATCACGTTTGTCATATAGCCTAGATTTCAGACGTCCATGTTCGTCAATGTTTAACAAAAGGTCAAGGTATGAAGCAGAATTTGGTGTATCGGTTGTGTCTTTAATTTCAAGTTCACTGGGGTAAACTGGCCAAGTAATTTCAGAGGAGATCTTTGAATATCTTCTCCCAGAGGGCCCAATGTTAAAATAAGTTCATCGCTTGTGCAGTCTTCGATGAGGTGCTGACATGTCGGACACTTTTGAGAACGGACTCTTCAAGAACTATTCTGACCAAGTTTGAACGCAATTGGCTTTGTTATTTTAAGAGACAAGATCTTTGAATGTGTTGCCTTTGGTTTTAATGTTAACTTTATTCACCGCCGGCGGCCATATTAGATGTGATATTGACTCGCCTGACACAAAAAGTTGGCAACTAAGGACTATAGTGACCAAGTTTGGTTGCAATAGAGTAGTTATAGAGGAGATCGTTGAATATATTTTCCCTTGGGGTCTAATATAAAACTAAGTAGAGTCCAATATTAGGAGTTTCCAGCTGGCAACAGTCTTGGTTGAGGTATGGACTTGCAGGACACACTTTTAAAGGGACCATACGAGGACTATCATGACCAAGATTTGATCTAATTTTTCACGTAGTTTCAAAAGAGAAGATACTTGAATACAAATTCCCCAAAACATCGAATGTTAACAATGTTCTCCGCTGGCTGCCATCATGGATGAGCTGCGGACTTGTCAGACACATTTTTTAAATGGACTTCCCAAGGACTATTGTGACCAAGTTAAGTTCTGATTGGATTTGCTATTTCACAGAAAATCTTTGAATACTTTCTCATAGCTTCCAATGTTAAACTATGTTACTCGTTGGCGGCCATCTTGGATAAGATGCGGACTTGTCAGTCATATGTTTTAAAGGGGGCAACCCAACAACTATTGTGATCGAGTTTGGTTTCAATTGTCCAAATACTTTCAGGGGTGATCTTTAAATAATTTTCTATTGAGTAAAATATAAAACGAAGTTACCAGCTGCCCGCCATCTTGAATGAGGTGCGGACTTGCTTTATACAGTTTTAAGGGACTATTAAAGGACTATTGTGACCGAGTCTGGATCCAGTTGGCTTTATTGATTCAGAGAAGATCTTTGAATACTTTCCCATATGGTCCAACGGTAAACTTTGTTACCCGCTGGCAGCCATCTTTGAAGTAATGCTAAATTTTCGAAGAGGTTAAATAAAGACTTTGTGACCAAGACTGGTTCCAATTTGCCAAGTAGTATCCATGAGATCTTTGAGTAATGGATCCAATTTTAACCAAGTTCCCCGATGGTGTCATCTTGGATGATATGCGGACTTGCTAGACACATATGTCAAAAAGGAACCCCAAGGAAAATTGTGACCATGCTTGATTCCGATTGTTCCAGTGGTTTCAGAGAAAATCTTTGAATGAAAAGCGTACGACAAACGGAGGTGAGCTAAAAATCAGAATAAAAAAATATCAACAAAAAACCAGCGTAAACATCAGCCGCTGAGAATTGGTTGTCATCAGTACTTCAGTGACAACAGTATTATGGTGACAACTTAAGTAGACGTATTCTGTATCTTTTTTTAAATGAATCGTAGAATCGATTGTTGAGAATTGAGTCTGATTACTTTGGGCCATTGGCTGAAATCACTTTCCGTGCACCCCCCTTATGATCCAGACCGATTTTTTTCAGTCTTTTTTTATCCCCTCTTCAAAATAAAACATGTTAACACGAATATAACCTGCACGCAAAGACAGTATAGGGCCACTTTTATAGTACATCACTCAAAATTTTTGTATTTTAGTTTTATTCTTAATTTTATCTTTTAAGCTCCATAACTTTTATGTAGATAAGTTAGATGTACTGAAAATTTTGTATCAAATTGAAGCTTCTTTAATATACTTTACAAGGAACACAAGTTTGGGCACATTACGCCATTTTTGTGATCTGGGGATGCAAAAAATATACCCCTCCCCCTGCCAAAAATAGCGAAAATGACGATTTTTAAGCTTTCAATTCCTTTCAGATAGAAAAATCTCATCATTTGATCTAGTTTGTATGCCTAATTTATCAGTTGAGATACAATGTTGAAAAATAAGACCATTAAAGTCCTTAAGATTTTGATTTTCGGTAAAAAAATTTTGAAAAATCGAAATTTTCGGAATTTTAGATATTTTCACAATTTCGTCTTTCTTACTTCTGGATCGTATAAATTTGAATATATATCTAATACTTGTCAATGCAATAATGATTAATGATATGTAAGCAACAAATCATGTGAAAAAAATTAAGAGTCAGCCTTATTATGGGATCAGAAATGCCAAAATTAGCACCCCTCCCCCTTAAAATTAAGAGAAAATTTAAAATATTCAGGCTGTAAAGGATAAAAGATAATGTCTAATGCAAATTATTGTGTGTATTTCACTAAAGCTTATATGCAGAAGCCCATTTGAGTAGATTCAAACTTTTTAAGGGGTCTTTATTTGGCCCTTCTGCTCAAAATTTTATGAAAAATGGGAATTTTCCATTTTTCAGAATTATTGCTAATTTGACTTAGAGATGTAAAGACTTCACGAATTTGGTATCTAACGTAAAAATGTTGATAAAACATTGTTTCACTATATCTAAGCAATTAGAAAGTGTGCTTTTGAACATTTTTGACTGACTAAAATCTCATAAATTGCAAACATATTACCCCCCCCCCCAAAAAAAAAAAATCAACACAATTTATCTCATTTTATTCAGCTTGAAAAGCCTGAACATTGTATACAGGTCCAATAATATATCATTTCAAACACATAAATGCACAGAGACTCCCATATATAACAAATAAGATCATGCGCGTGGTTTATGGGCAGTTATACAACAATTAAACTTTGAATTTTGTAACATTCCGAAATCCTGAAAATTCCCATTTTTCACGAAAATCGCCCAAAATATTCAATTTTACCCATATTTTCTGCGTTAAAATAGCATATTACGATATATCAAACGCATTTTTAAAAGAAAGTAAAAATATTAGTATGTTTTATTCATATATATGTACAGACAGACATATTTTTTTGTCATTGTTTTAGCATCATTTTCTTGGGGTAGGGGTAAAATTTTCAGTATTTAGAGTTACATTGAACACCCTTGGTTTTTCTACACATTGTTTTAAGATAACTTATATATCCCCAAGAACAAGGAATTGGCATACCTGCTGATAAATCCTCTTGATTTGCCACATATAACTATTTAAAAATGAATTTTGGACAAATCTGAAATGCTGAAAATTCCGATTTTTCATCAATTTGTATCAAAAATTGAGTTTAATCTGAAAAGTGGGACTTAAAATGACAAATCATGATGACATTACTGCAACATTATTATCTCCAATGCAGACTTTGTGGGTTTTGGTTATTTTTATGCGAATATAGACCCAAAAAATGACTACTTTAGGGTGAATTTGTTGGGCTAGGGGTACGATTTTAGGTATTTAGAGTCACATTTAACACTCTTTGCTTTTCTAAACAATGTTTTTAAGACAACTAATGTATCGCATAGAACAATTAAATCGCATATCTGCCGACAAATCCTCCAGATTTGACATATATTACGACAAAACAGTGAACGTTGGACAAATTTGAAATACGGAAAATCCCCATTTTTCATCCATTTGGCGCGAAATATTGAGTTTAAGTCTGCAAATGGCTGTTAAAATACCAAATCATGCAACATTGTCATATATAACACACACTATTCGGGTTCTGGTTATTTTTATGCGAACAAAGACATAAATTCCCCGTGGTAGAGATGTATGCTCTTTATTTTTCTTAGATATGGTGTACTTGTACATGAGGTAATATCTTATGTGTACACTTTGTTCTATAACTAAATTTATGTAAATTCTAAAACCGAAGGATTAACTCCCTCCATCGTAGTTTTGTCCTTTGCTATATTTGAAATTACTGAATATTCGGATTTCGTTTGGTTTTATGCATTTGAAACATTTTTTGAATATGGATTTCCTTTGTTTGGGTTCTAGTGCTGCTGATGAGGAATTAATTTCCGAAATGGCCATACAGCTCATTTAAATTATAGCAGTTGGATTTAACATATGTGTTAGGGTCTCATGTTTATTTACTCCATATCCTTTCATAAAATATAAAATTGATCATTTTAGGGAAAATTTGTTGGAGTAGGGGTAATATTTTCGGTATTCAGAGTCACATTAAACGTTCCTTGATTCTTTAAACACTGTTTCCAGACAACTAATATATCCCTAAGAACAATTAATTGGCATATCTGCAGATATATCCTCCAGATTTGCCATATATAACGGGTTAACAATGAACTTTGACCAAATCTGAAATGTTGATAATTCCCATTTTTCCTCATTTTTGGGTACATTGTTGAGTTAATGTCAACAAATGGCTATTAAAATATCAAATCGTGATGCAATTCATGCAATATTGTCATATTGAACACACATTTTGCGTGTTTGAGTGTTTTATGCGAACATAGACAAAAAATTGACAATTTTAGGGAAAATTTGTTGGGGTAGGGGTATTCAGAGTCACATTAAACAATCCTTGTTTTTCTAAACAATCTTTCAGACAACTAATGAATCGCTTAGATCAATTAGATGGCAAATCTGCAGATATATCCTCCAGATTTGACATATTTAACGATTTAACAGTGGACTTTGGATAAATCTGAAATGTTGAAAATTCCCATTTTCCATTAATTTTGGGATAAATATTGAGTTTAAGTCGACAAATGACTGTTAAGATAGCAAATCATAAAGTAATTCAAGCAACTTTGTCATATACAACACACATTTTGCGTGTTCTGGTTATTTTTATGAGAACATCGAGAAAAAATTGAGAATTTTAGGGAAATTTGTTGGGGTAGGGGTAAGATTTTCGGTATTTAGAGTGACATTAAACACTCCTTGTTTTTCTAAGCCATTTTTGAGACAACTTATATATCCCTAAGAACAATTAATTGGCATATCTGCAGATATATCCTCCAGATTTTGAATGTATAACGATTTAACAGTGAACTTTGGATAAATCTGAAATGTAGAAAATGTCCATTTTTCATAAATTTCGGGCAAGATATTGAATTTAAGTCAACAAATTGCAGCTAAAATACGAAATCACATTATAATTCATGCAGCCTTGTCATATACAACATACAATTTGCGTGTTCTGCTAATTTTTATGCGAACATAGACAAAAATTGACAATTTTAGAGTAAATTTGTTGGGGTAGGGGGAAGTTTTATTGAAGTAGGACGTTTATAATATTTCAAAACTGCCATAATTTGAAACAGTTGTCTGGAGACTTTATGTACTTCCATTTTATTTCATCTTTTCATGAATTTGAATCACTCATAGATAAGATGAGGCAAAAAAGGGACAAAACTTTGTCGAAAACGAAAATATTCAAAGATGTGTTTTATTTGTCTATTTAAAAGTGATAGTTAGGTCATTCAAAACATATTTACATTATGTTAACATGCTTAATTTTTAAGAAAGGACATTAAAAGACTAAAAACAATTCCAAGAATTATGAAATGAAAAACATACCAGTTTCTAAGGACCGTTGAACTTGCACGATTTCGAGAAAAATCTTATGTCAACATTTCGAAGGGGTAGGGGTAAGATTTTTCAATTTTTAAAACGTATTGGGTATAGAAATTGTACTTATGTGGAATATTTGTAAAGCTTATACCATAGGCTATCATTCCATACCATTTTTTCATAACTGAGAGGCACCTATCAACAATTTGAAGCAATTGAAAGAAAAACTTTGATCAAAAACCAAATTTTCCAAAATTTCGTTGGATGGGTCTAAAAAAGGGGCCTGTTCCAATATTGCGTGCAGGTTATGCTCACCTCATGTTAACATGTTTAATTTTGAAGAGGGGATATAGAAGGACTGAAAAATATGTGTGGGGATCATAAGTGGGGGGTGCATGGGGGGTTATTCCAGCCCATGGACTACTTTAAAAATACTTTCAAGCGTCAATTAACGTCTCATTTCTAATCCACTGGGAAGGACATTATAACTAGACAGATCGTCCCTAAAATAAATTGGACCTAGCTGCAACAAGGACGCAATGTTCATCCTCTCTTAAGAATGGACGTTCGCCGACTGTCGATTTACATGTAATAAAAGAGCTTCCAATTATTATCTCTTCCAACTGCCATTGAAAAATAGAAATAGCTTAAAAATTAACTAAAATCAACGAAGTGTATGTAAATGACCTTAAATGATTTATGAAACAAGAAAAAAATATCGTTTAATCATGTTGAAGGAAGAAGTTTTTGTTAGGTCAACGTAGTCGTATCATATTCTTTTCTTCTGAAACCACAGAGCCTATTGCAACCAAACTTGGTCACAATAATCCTTTGGTTGTCCCCTTGAAAGTTTGTAATTTATATATTTTCTTATCTTCTCCAATAAGGCGGCCACCAGGGAGCATAGTTTAACATTTGACATCGTGAAATGCATGCTGATATAATTTAATATTTTTCCTTTTTCTTTACGTTGCATAAATCGTACGTTAAATCAAATTTCATTTCAAAAATATTCCACCTAAAACATTACGTCAAAAAAAACTTTCTTTTTTTTGTATTAAATTGTTTCCGGAACACTAATTTAAGTTTTCTTCATAAACCCTTAAGTTTTAAAATGGAAGGAGGATTTTTAGAAAAACATCCCATATATGTATTTACTTACCGTTGCACGAATCATATATTAGTTCCGAAAGAATGGCATTTCGAAGATCGTTATTGTTATAAGGAAAAACTCTGTCTTCCTTTGATGTTAAGCGTTGCAAGAAGTAATGGGACACATCTTCTCCAATAGCAGCGGCAAAAGTTGATATCTTAGATAATAGCTCTGGATATAAATGCATTAGAAGAGGATCGGTAGGAAGACCATCGGACAAGATCACAAGTATCTTTTTGGGATTACTGATGTCTGTTCGTTCAATCCTTAAAATTTCAAGAGCTTTTTGCAGACCAGGATGCATAAATGAAGATCCATCTCTATGTTGTATGCTTGCCAGTTTTGAGTTTAAATCACTTGCGTTCCTGATGTCTTCAAATGATGCCTCAACAGTCGCGGTATTCGCAAACGAAACAATAGCAATTCGAAAATTAAACTCATTCAAATTCCAGCCATATGTTACTGATTTTATCACATCTTTTTGAATGTTAAAAAATGAACCAGCTGATGACCTGGAGCTGTCCATAAGAAATACAACATCTGAAGGATAAGGTTTGCACAAGTCTGTAAATAAAATAACTTTTTTTTTAAATATAGGTTTATATCGTCTACATTTTACGGAATTTCAGGAGAAAACATATAGAGCTTAGATAATATCCAACGAAGTTTGGGGAGACTTATTGTTTTTACTCAATTCTTATTATTAGTCTCCCAAACGAAGTTTGGGGAGACTTTTTGTTTTTACTCAATTCTTATAATTATTATTTTTCTTGATCTTCTTCTCTTTCCGTCTCGAAATTTGTCATAATTATTATTAAGGTCTTTCCCACTACAGTGGAAAGACCTTATTGTATTTCTTATGATTATTATTATTATTATTCTTTTTTTTCCTCTGCCATCAATGTTGTCGAACTGCTTTGACCAATCATAACCAAACTTGGTACACTTAACAAGCATTGGCCGGGCTCGACTCAGGTCACCCTGTGAACCAATTCTATTTTTAGTAACAGAGTTATCTCCCCTAATACGGTTTATCTTGTTATCAGATCTCCTCCTAAACCGTAACCGATATCAAAAATCTGAGTTGAGGAAAATGTTGCATTCATCCTCAGGATGATTTATCATGCAAAAAAATTTTTTGGGGTCGCGACCCAAGTTACGCGTTTTTGACCCCTAAATATGCAAATTTTTCAAAGTTGTCGGATTTCGATGAAATTTGGTTTCCAGGTAGCTCTGATGACCCTAATTACAAAATGGGGGTCAAAAAAATTTTTCGGCCGCCATTTTCAAAATGGCCGCCATTCGAAATTTTGTTCTCGCTATATCTCGGAAACGATAAAAAATTTATAAAAACATTATATTGCAAAAATGTTCCTCTCATTGAGATCTACATTTGATTCAATTGAACAAAAACTCTGCGACCAACCGTTTTTGAGTTATTGCCCTTGACGCGTTTCGGTAAATCGGTTTTTTGCGAATAACTTTTAAACGCTAACAGATAATATAGTAAACATATATGTTTAAAGTGATCAGCATGAAAAGACCTTCAATTTGAGTACCAGGTTGAAGGTCATCGGTGACCTTTGACCTTGACCTTTGACCTTGTTAGCATATAAACTCAATAACCGTAATAGATAGCTGAAAAATTATATCAGCAAAAATGTTCACCATGTCAAGGGCTACATTTGTCTCATTTGGACCGAAGCTCTCCGATGACTCCCTGAAGAGTTATTGCCCTTGACGTGTTTCAGAAATAGGTTTTTTGCATATAACGTTTAAACCTTTACAGATAGTATGGTCATGTAACATATCAAATTAATCAGCAAGAAGAGACCTTCAACTTGATCCCAAGGTCAAAGGTCATCAAGGTCATCGGTCAAGGTCATAGCCAATTTTTACGTTTTTTTTATCGTAAAATCTTTAAAACGATTAGAAATGGCTACTCTAATCTATTGGAGACAATGTGCATCTCATCAAGATGATTTTAAACATGTGACATGACAAAACATAACACTAAACATAACATTGACTGGGAAAGACCTTGCAATTGTTCTCTGAACAATTGTCTTTTTAATTTTTCTTGATCTTCTTCTCTTTCCGCCTCGAAATTTGTTCGGCCATTTTCTCGGAAACTGTTGGTCGGATCTTGACCAAACTTCACATGAAGATGGATCCTTATCCCGAAAGATGCAAACAGGTCTTGGAATTTTCAAAACGGCACCGGTTTCCATGAAAATGGCAAAAAAAGCGGAAAAATGAAAGTGCTCAGAATTGGATGAAACATTACAGGAAGGTTGCTTAGGACATGGGGAATTGGAATCTGGTCTTCAAGACTTCAGATTGGCACCGGTTGCCATGGAAATGGCAAAAAAGGCGGGAAAATGAAAGTGCTCAGAATTTAATGAAATTTTACAGGTTACCTTAGGTGTGGGAAATTGGTTTTTGGTGTCAAGGACTTCAAACTGACTTCCGTTGCCATGGAAACAGATAAAAAAAGTGGAAAAATCCAAAGTGCTTAGAATTGAATAAAACTCTACAGACAGTTTGCGTAGGTTGTGTGGAAGTGATTTGTAGCCCTGATTTCTGATATGGGAGTTCGTTTGGGAGACTTTTGTATCAGCATACTGATACAATTATAAATTTTTCATTCTTGTTCTTCTTCTCGTCTTTCCGCCCACATTGTGTCCACGCATTTTCTCAGAGACTACTGCTCGGATCTTGACCAAACTTCATATGAAGATTAAACCTCATGTGAGGATTTGCAATCCGGTCTTGCAATTTTCAAAATGGCGCCGGTTGTCATGCAAAAAAGGCGGGAAAATCAAAGTGCTCAGAATTGAATGAAACTTCACAGAAAGGTTGCTTAGAACATTGGGAATAGGGTTCTGGACTCCAAGACTTCAAAATGGCGACCGTTGCCATGGAAACGGAAAAAGCCGGGAAAATTCAAAATGCTCGGAATTTAAGAAAACTCAGAAGACAGGTTGCGTGGCGGTTGGGGGTGATTTGTAGCCCTTATTTCTGATTTGGGAGTTCGTTTTGGAGACTTTTGTATCAGCATCCTGATACAATTATAAATTTTATTGCTATTGTTTTTTCTGCTTAGTTCATATTAAAATCTGCTTATTATGTCTTTGGTGACTCTGCTTGGTACAAACTTATGCATTTGTGATTATGGACCTTTGACTTTCAAATCTTTTTTTGTTCATTTTGATGCCACAAACGTTGCACTATTTTGATGAAAAGATCTCTTTTAAGCTTTTGATGTTTAAGCTGTTGAGATGAAAGTACAGTCCATCAGGAATATTTTCAGTGTCTCCTGACAGCAATTGCATGCGTCTCTTTACTTTTATTTATGTGCTTCATTCCTTCAATAATCTGTGTTTTTCAGTTTGATTTTTCATGTCGATGCATATACTCTTTATCCTCACATATGATTTTGATAGATACTAATCACTTATGGAGAATGAATCTGTAATATACCGCAGAACGATCAATGTAGTTCCACCCTAATAAAAATTTCAAAGATTTTTTTTTTTTTCAAGATATTTTGTAGTTGTAGTTCTTAACCTATATGTTCTAAAAATAGAATAAAAATAATATGTCACCGATCATCTTTTCCTGTTATCTGGCTTTGAAAATCAGGCCAAATTCAGCATTTTTCAGCAATATTTACAAAGAATATATAAAGAACTGTCAGAACATGTTGATTGTTTATCTTTCAAACAAAATATAAATATCAGATAGATATTTTTTATTTTTTGATATTTAAGAGATATACATTTCAGCAATCTTTTAAGCTGAAAAAATCTATATGTCACCGTTCAATTAAGAGATATATTTTATATAGTTTACGAAATAGACAATAGTACGGGAAAAGGGAGCTAATTAGCGGGAAGTGTATGTCAATCTATTATGACGTCACAATGAATAGACAAATACAGAAATATTGCGGCTTGAAAATAAAGTCAATTCCGCATCCGACTCGTGTTACGCAAATGTGCCGTGTATAAGTGTCGATCTACCTGCCTTAATAATGTTTGATACAGAAATTGAGAAATGTTTTGAAATTAGGTATATTTCTCTTAGAAAGCTATGGTACAATTTTCTCGAAATTAATCAAGTTTGACAATCTGGACTGGGTTGCACAAACGTCAATTAAGGTTAATTGGCGTTTAAATTTTAAGTGTAAATTAAATCCTTAACAAATTCAACCAGATTAATTTACACTTAAAATTTAAACGTCAATTAACTTTAATTGACGTTTGTGCAACCCAGTCCTGTTGAATGAATTAAAATCTAAGTATAATGATTGGTGGTTATGATTCAAATGTTATCATCAAGTAGAATTACCTATTTCGCAATGTGGTCCTGTGAATTTATCAGGACAAATACATGTATATTTATTCACACCATCAATACATGTACCACCGTTGTAACAAATAATCCCTTCACAGTCGTCGATATCTAAAAAAATACATAATACGAACAATTTATTCAAACACGTTATTTCTCAAGCAGTGAGTTGTGAATTTATTATCTTACGAAGGGATATGGAGTAAATGAACATGAGACCATATCGCATATGTTAACTCCAACTGCAATAATTTTAATGAGCCGTATGGCCATTTCTGAAATTAATTCCTAATCAATAGTCTGTCCTCATCATTAGTCTGTACTTGGCTATGGCAACTGTCATAACACAGTATGTTTGGTATTCTTTATACTACCGTTTTGAAAGCAGTATCAATATTAGGTAAACCTGAAAAGCACAATAGGGAAGCGGAGAAAATTACACAAGCTCGTTAAAATTTGAACATATTGCTTTTCGATGAAGGTGTTGTCTCGGATGATAATGTGTCGCCAAGAGTGTTAATCGTCCTAACACCTTCATTTTAGCACAATATGCTTTTTTGCTATATTTTATGCTTACTTTGACTCGATGAGTATCCTGTAGTTGTTTAAGGGTTGTGAATGTCTTGTATTAGTCTTTTTGTGGGGCAACGGATGGCAGCGATTGTAAGAACACTTTGCCAGTTAATTTTATGTTTTTGACAATCCTGCATTCATGGATGATAATAAGCATGGGTGTAGAGTTGCTCAACGATAAGCAATGAATTCCACTCAAACCGGTGCCAGGGCACTTGATATTACTTTGAATATGAGCAAAGCTCATTGTGAATCATCTCATGGTGAATTCAAGATGAAGAATAAGAATTGATCCGTTGTTCCATTTTTCGTTTTACCATGTATTTGTAGAGAATATTTCTCGTGTGCATTTACTCCATATCGTTTTATTGCATATTGATAATCATATATAGCGAGGCCAAAAATTATTGGTATTATTTAAGTATTGTTCGTTCTGTATCAAGGTTTTAAGTGTAATTAAAATGGTGTATACAGCGAATTATATCACTTTTTCTACTACATAATTAATAAAGGAATCAGATTGATTTGTTGGCGTATGTCGACTAGTTAAAAATAACAATCAGTAAATACCATTAATTTTAGTAAGGCATTAACACCGGTTTCCAGAGATTGGTGGGGTTTGTTCCTATAAAATGAATATATAATGTTAGCAATTTGCATCAAGTAAAGAAGGAATAAAATGTATTATGCGTGAGAACGGGTCGTCAGTTTCAACTTGGAAATACAAATGTACTTAAATCTGTCAAATATCTTAAAACTTCAAAACGTAAAAACATTTATATTTATCAAATCAGATATCTGAACGGTTTTTTTTTCAAAAAATTTTGTCTGCTTGTATTTTTAAAAAAAAATTATTTATTGAATTTTATATTTGAATGTTCTTTATTCAAGTGATTTTTAATAAATCAGATTGTTGTACATTATCATCTATTCAAACACAAAAATATAAATAAAAGGAGAAAATTATGAAAACAATTGAAAAACTTATATTCATCTCTCCTTAAAGTCTGGTCTATTGGTCTATAAAAAACTACAGTTTCAATTTGTTCAGAAATTAAAAAAATTTGTACCATAATCATTTTTTTTAATTCATAAAAAAGAATCAAAATTGAATTAATGATCATAGAATATCTTAATGTTGCTCTCTACAAGGTTCAATGTTTTCATTCAATATCGACCAATGTCTTTAAAGTTTTATTTTTGTCGAAAAATAAATAATTACCCCGTGTAGCGCTGTTTACTTTCTGGTTAGATATTTACGAATATCAGTCATAAAAGGTTTGATTATACCGAATTTGACTAATGTAGCATCTGTAACTTGTATAGATAAAGAATACATTTCAAAATGTAACAAACTTATTCTCAATTCTATATGGAATAATAAACAATAAAGGTAAAAAGAACAGTACTTTGCACTAACTATAATGAGGGAGGTCTAACCAAAGTACTCAGGTACTTCTTAGACCCAAGAGCAAGATCGAACAGAGGTAAACTTCGGCACCCGGATTAACCAGAAAAAAAATTTCAACGATTATGTTAGTATTTAGACTGGTCTTTTGAGTTTCTATGATCGTTACGACAAGAAAAGATAATAGGGTAAACATGCAGAGTGATGTGGAAAGAGATAAAGTTTTAAAAAGAACTGAAATTCTATCAAAAATAAGTAGTAGCTGTAATAATTTTCTGAATGTTAACTTGATAAGTTGTTTTGAAATCGAATTTTCAAAAAGTATCAAATCGATCAAAGCATTTAAATTTAAACAGACGACTTGAATGAATGCTTTTTCTGATTTCATTTCACGGGAAGTAGATGGTGTTGATTTTTGAAAATTTAAATGTCTTCAGAATTACTTTAAAAATCGGTGAAAATCTATCATTAAAAACTATACATAATTTTCTGTAAAAAAAAACTTGTGCTTTCTTTCATTGTCTCTTTAATCGGCTATAAGTTTTCATTATAGAAAGCCCGTAAATATATAAAGCTTATTATAAGGTTGCATAACTTGGCCTTGTCAAGCAATGAATGCTTTCACAAATTTTCTTTTTACAAAATGTCAGTTTAAATTCTTTTAGACTTTCATAAGTCGTCAACAAATCGTTCATTTTAGTTGTTTGTTATAAAATAATATAGATCATAAGCCAGGCAATCCATATATTAATTATTTCATAATTTAGATAAGAAAGTTTACCGGCTCATTAAGTGAAATACTGCAGATGTGATTTGCTTAAGTACTGATTTAATACTAACATAATACTACTGTTTATGATCATGTTTACCGCGCTAAAAATCATGTGATATTTATTTACAATATTAATACGACTCAGAGTATACCTCCGCAGTTAGAAATTAGTTGAAATATGCAATGTCTGAAATATAATCCCGTCTGTTCAATTACATAAAATGTCCATTTATTGTATTTGCTTCAAGATAATGTTTTTACAAGTTATCAAATATTCTTGTTTTTGCATTATTCATTCCAATGCAACAATTTTGTGAATTTAAAGGGTGTCTTGAATAGGGTGTTATATAATCTGGTGGATTTCATCTTATGTGATAGCTCTTGGGTCTAAAAATGATCAATTTAGATAAATACATTAAGACATTAAAGAATAATTGGATTAAAAGATTTGTAAACCCCAAAGACAAATTATCAAGCTGGAAAATCTTGCCTAAATGTTTGGAGAAAACTTTCTGCTATTTCAAATGAATTTCGATGACATTAAATCTATAGAAAACCTTAAAACAGAAATACCAGAATTTTATTTGGATTTAATAAGAATCTGGATAAATATAAGAAAAAATTAAAATGGAACAAACTCATACAATTTTAGAGAAATTAGACAACAATTAATTTTGGAAAATAAATATGTAAAATTCGACGGAAAATGTCTATTATATACACAATGGATAAAAGATGGGACTATTTTTATAATTGATCTATTAGACAATAATGGGGACATAAATCAAAATTTATTATTAAATTTCATCGAAACTGGTTTTCTGAGTGTTACAAAATTAATGAAAGCCATACCCCAAATATGGCTGACAGAATTTTAAAAAATGTCAATTCAACAAAAAACGAAAGTATCAACTAATTCTAAAGTCTTTTCATTGGATAGGAACAACAACAACAAAAACACTTCTTCAACATATGACATCTAAAGAAATTTATATATTATGTAACGGAATATCAAAAGAAAAACCCACAGGATTTTTGAAGTGAGATGATCTAGTGCAAAGTGTTGATCTGTCTCAGAAATTTGAGCACACCCTCTCTTTTATATTTAAATTTCTGCATGAAAATAAGTTGAAAATGTTTAGGTGGAATTTACTATATTATATTTTACCACGTAAGCAACTATTGAATGTATGGAAAATCAGCAATTCTCCTTTATGCTCTCTTTGTAATGTATTAGAGAACTATAGACACTTTTTTATCACTTGTAAATATTTGAATGAATTTTGGCAAAAGGTAAAATTTATGTTAGATCGAATAAAAATTGAGTATCATGTTATTAATGAAAACTACTTAATATTTGGTTACAAAATTGAAGGTGATCAGTATTACTGGGTGAATTACATTTTCAAATTATTTTATTCAGTATTAATAAATCTTATTATCTGTCGGACCAGAAAAGAAAACCCATAAATGTTTTTGGCGTATTTAAAAAAGAGTTACTGTACCGATCTCAAATTTTGCAATTGATGAAAGTACCTATTGATAAAGTGTTTAAAGAGTCAGTTCTATTTTTATATAACTACGATTTTGATCACTACTTTTTTCAAGTATTGAGGAGGGGGTGGTCAGGGTTGAGGGAGAAGGGAGAAAGGGGACGGGAGAAAGGAGAAAGGGTGGGAGAAAGGGGCGGGAGAAAGGAGAGAGGGTGGGAGAAATGAGAGGGGTGGGAGAAAGGAGAAAATGGACAGGCAAGGGAGATGAAAATGTATAATTTTTGCAATAAAAAACTTCAAGTAAGTGTTGACAATGAATAGTGAAAAAATACAAAGACACCCNCCCCCCCCCCCCCCCCGCCCCCGAAAAAAAATCACAAACAACTTTCTCGATATCATCATTAATTCATCAATGATATCAATGATTTACTTATGTAACGTAAATGCACAAATAAAATTTCAGGACGGCAATTTCAAACCCAAAATGACGTTGAATTAAAGTGTTTGAATTCCGTCGTGGTGAAAAAGAGATCGATGCTGCTCTATTCCGATCGTAAGGCTGCTTTTTGGTTAAAACCAGTAGTTTAAACCACTTTTTTCGCATAATCAGTGAGTTTCATTATTACACAAATATTAACGTGTTAATTTCATATTTAATGATATCAAAAACTCTTCATTCAGCTTATTTAGCTTAAAAACAAACAAAAAAAAACACAAACACAAAAAAGAAAAAACAAAACAAAACAAAAACACAAATACAAAAAAAAATTAAAACAAACAAACACACAAAACAAACAAACAAAACAAAACAAAATAAAAAGAAAAGAAGAACCATACATAAAAACGAACACCATTTTTAGTCTTTTTAGCTCACCTGCCTTTGCCATCACTTGGCGTCCGTCGTCCGTCCGTCCGTCCATCATAAACTTTTTTTTCAAAAATCTTCTCCTATAAACCCTTGGCAAATTTAATCCAAACTTGGTCTGGGTCATCACCAGGGTATGTAGTTTAAGAAATGTGTTCGGTTAGTCCGAGGACCAAACAACATGGCCGCTGTTACTAAAAATAGAACATAGGGGTAAATTGCTGTTTCTGGCAAATAACTCAAAAACCGTTGCAGATTCAAACCGTTGTGGGGTTTCCTCACCGTTCATTGAAGATCTTATGGTGGCTTTCAGTTGTTAAGATGGGTCGTTGTCTCTCTGACACATTTCCCGTTTCCGTTCTTTTTTTCTATAAAACATCTGACAAGGATAAAATTGTTCAGAATGACGAGATCTATCTGCCCTGCAATTTTGAAAAAAAAAAATCGGAAAACCCTCCTCAGAGTTACAGCCCTTTTTCCGTGAATTTTTGAAAATTTATGCATTTTTTTATTTGTTATTTTAAAAACTGTAACAGATAGAGGTGAAGTGTAAATTGCTAAAATGTTCAGCATATCAAGATCTACATACTCTGAAATTTTGAAGAAAACCCAACTGCTCGTGTTGTAGATATTGACTCTTTTTCATATTTTTTTCAATACCATATGGTTATGGGTTATTTCCCTTTAAATTCTGTTTTCAAATCTTCTTTGGTTTACTTTTCTCTTTTCAGTTTTAGAGAAATTCCCTGCTGTCACTTTATTAAAAATAATTATTTGTTACATAATCAAGAGCAAAAAAGTGTTTTTATACAGATTTTTACTTTTTTTTTTTTTTTTGCAAAAATACTTTCATAATCTTTACTTATTTCACATAATAATTAGAATTGTATATAAATGTATATTGTGTCCTTCAGTAATTATTATTTGCCCACAATGCAAACATCTCTCCCAGATAAATATTGAAGTAGTATCTTACTTCATTGCCTGCATAACTTTATAACTAGCCTGGTCATGGCGAGCTTCTTGCCATCACTGTGTCGGTGGTCCGTCCATCGTAAACTTTTCATTCAAACATCTTCTTCTCTGAAACCGCTGGGCCAATTGTAATCAAATTTGGTCACAATAGTCCTTGGGTTGTCCCCTTTTAAAAATCTGTCCAGCAAGTCTGCACACAATCCAAGATGGATCTTTGTCGAAAAAATAGACCCAATATTCAAAGATCTTCTCCTCTGAAACTACTGATCCAATTGGAACCAAACTTGGTCACAATGGTCCTTAGGTGGCCACTTTTTAAAAAAAAAATGTCTGGCAAATCCGTATCATATCCAAGGTGGCCGCCATCAGGGAACGCGGTTTAACATTGGACCCTATAGGAAAGCATTCAAAGATCTTCGTCTCTGAAACCACTGCCTCAATTGGAACCAAACTTGGTCACAATAGTCCTTGGGTGGTCCCCTTTACAAATTTTGTCCGGCAAGTCTGCACGTCATCCAAGATGGCCGCCAGTGGGGAACTTTGTCGAAAATTAGACAATATTGCAAAAATCTTCTCCTCTGAAAATACTGGGCCAATTGGAACCAAGCTTAGTCACAATGGTATTTAGGAGGCCCCTTTTAAAAAATGTGTTCAGCAAGTCCACATCATATCCAAAATGGCCTCTAGGAGGGAACGTATCTTTAACATTGGACCCTAAAGGGAAACATATTCAAATATCTTCTCCTCTGAAAGTACATGGCCATTTGGAATCATACTTAGTCACAATGGTCCTTACTTGGTCCCTTTCATAACATGCATCTGGCATGTCCGCATAACTTCCAAGATGGCAGTCAGCGGGGAACATTGTTTAACCTTGGACCCCATGGGAAATCATTCAAAGGTCTCCTCTGAAAATACTATGCCAACTGGAACCAAAGTGAGGCACGATGATCCTTACATGGTCTTCTTCAAGAAAGGTGACAGCCGGTCTACGCCCCATCAAAAATAGCTGCCAATGGGGAACATAGTTTAATTTTGGATTATATAACATCAGCAAACTTTAAACGTTCAATAAACAAATTTAAAAATGAGAGCCTTACATGTTGTGATTATTTTGACTTATTGTGTCAGCCATGGCCCAGGTGAGCGATACGTGCTCTTGAGAGCCTCTTGTTTTCAGAATTCCGGAATCCTTGCTACAAATACGATGTTTTCCTCGTAAGCCTTTTTTTTTGTTGTCTTGTAACATTTATTATATTTATTTTTATGAGTTCTTTGAATATATAGTGTCGAAATTCAGAATATAACCAGGATGAGCTTT
Organism: Modiolus philippinarum; assembly: GCA_002080025.1. Taxonomy (NCBI): domain Eukaryota; kingdom Metazoa; phylum Mollusca; class Bivalvia; order Mytilida; family Modiolidae; genus Modiolus; species Modiolus philippinarum. The sequence goes on along the minus strand of MJUU01058427.1, from coordinate 11,807 downwards.
TGCCATTGCTATCACTTTTCATCTGCTGTCATCCTTCGTCCGAGCTGTTGGGCAGCTTGGAACCAAACTTGTTTACAATAGTTTTTGGATGGTCCCCTGCAAAAAGGTGCTTTTCAGGCTCTGTCTTTATCCAAGATGGCCGCCGGCAGGAAACAATTTTAACAATGGATAATGCAGGGATGCATTTAAATATAGCCCCTGAAACTGTCGAGTCAATAGGAGGCAATTGGTCACGATATTATGGGGATAGCTTCTTTGCAATGATGGCTTTTTCGGCTTTTCACGTTATTCAAGGGGAACATAGTTTTTAACATGGGATCCAAAGGAAATACATTCAAAAATCTTATTCTCTCAAACAAATGGACCAATGGGAACTAAATGATTATAAGATAATCTTTGTATAGTTCCCTGTAAAATAGTGCTTTCAGGTTCGAAATTTAAACAAAATGATCGCCAGTGTTGAGCATAGTTTTAATATGGGACCCTATAGGAATATATTCAGGGATTTTCTCTGACGAGTGAAACTACTTGGCCAATGGAACCAAACTTGGCCACAGTATTTAAGGTGTTTTTATCGGGTTCAAAAATAGCCAAGATGTCCGCCAGTATGAAACATGTATTGACACTGGACCGCGTATAGAACCACTTTACATGCATCTTTACACCACTGGACAAATTTGAACCATTACAAAGATAGTTTATATATTACCCTTTAACATACACTGTTATGTAAACCATGGTCCAGGTGAGCCATACTGTCACTTGATAGACTTTGGTCAATCTATCGGAGTTGCCTTCTTGAACATACTAGACCAAAACCAAGTTTATCAGAGCGAAACCCGGTTTCGGTGAGGCAAACCTACATTTGCTTGACTAAACTTGGGTTTAGCTTTAGAAACTCATTGGATGCTGAGCATTGAATGTATTTCTAAGAGGAAACTTACATTTGCAGTACTAAAGTCGAGTTTAGTCCAGGAAACCCTGGGTTTCCTGTCAGGAAACCTACCTTTACAGACAGCGAAACCCGGTTTCGCTAACCAAAACCGGGTTTCTCTGCATTTTGGTTAATTTCGCTTGCCATACTAGAGAGTTTGCCTTTTTACATTAATGAAATTAACTTTTTAACTTTTATTCAAATACTTATAACCCATTCGGGTTGTAGTACATCACATAAAAATATAACCCGTTAAATTTGAGGGGTTACTTGTTTCGCAATATTCGTTTGTCTCTGGATATTATAATCATAACCAAGAGATACAAATTTTACGTTTTAATACGTGTTCTTACTTCAAAAGTCAAACATAGAATAATCATAAAATATAACAAGACAAATTTCAACAATAATCAATATAATCCCTCACGGGTTAAATGTCCATTCAAAGGCCTTAAATGCCGAAATTGACATGTGAAATACAAATGATTGATTTTCGGATTATCTTGTCCTTTTCCGACAATATTATGTAACGTTGCGGGATTAACTATTAAATTAAGGTTTACAATGTCATTCAATTAAATGTAAGAAAAGTAAATTTATGAAATCAATAAGGATCAATGAAAATTACAATTATCTAATAACGGAGTTTTTGACAGTGTCAATAGATTTCAATTTATCACGCTGGTCTTAAGCCGATTTCAATTAATTATTTGTCAACTAAAAATTAAACACAAAATGTCCATCACTTCTGGAACGCATTTTCTACCGGTTATAAGAACATAACATAAAAGAATTAATGCTTTCAATATAAAACAGTTACTCAGTTCTAATGACTGTTACAAAAAAGAGGTTGGCGGATTAACACTCCGTTAATTCTATGGTCGTCATCAGAAGTTGGTTTACAAGTAATGTTGCAGTCTTGCAACTTGCGACTGCATGAAGTGTTTACATATAGGCTAGATCTAGCGTTGTTCTTAATAATGGGCTTGATTTGTTCCTGGCTACGACGTAAAATTTTGATAAATCATTTCTAACATAAAAATTGATACATACATAGCAGGAGACTCTTACCCTGTCGTTTTAGTTTTGGTATACACGTGTTTCAAGGAGTAACGTTCCATTAGACCCTGTCATTTTAGTTTTGGAATACACGTGTTTCAAGGAGTAACCTTCCATCAGCAGTAAAAGGGCAAAATGGTGTTGAAACTATCAAAAATCAAGACACTCGCTCGATTTACAGTAAAATGAACTATTAATCGTAGGTTTTTATGTTTCATTAGTAATTAAACCCGAGAGACAAGAAAAAGGGGCGGGGTTATTATTAAATATCATATTATAAAATATTTTTTTAGATAATACAGAAAAATATTTCCTATTTATTGTTTTCAAGATTAAAATCTCAAAAATACTCCTTTTATAAATAAATAGACAAGATGATATGAAAAATAATTAAAATAATACTAAATCTATTTTTTGATTGGTTACATCCAAAATTCTTTAGCCAATCATAAAAGCTATCCGGTAATTGAGGTTTTGGTCGGTAAACCAGGATTACCTACCGATAAACCTGGTTTTCCTACTTTTGGTTAATTCCGCGCTGTAAAACCTACTTTATCGACCGGTAAAGTAGGTTTAGCGATAAAAACTCGTAGGAAGCGGAGGGGTGCATTTAATTTTGGAAACTTCCATTACCATGATTACCATTCGGTAATGGGGGTTGTTTGTAGGAAAACCGGGATCACCGGTCGATAAACCTTTTTTCCTAGGTTTTGGCTAAATTAGCGCAGGAAAACCCACTTTACCGACCGGTAAAGTAGGTTTAGCAATAAAAACTCATTAGAAGCGGAAGTTAACATGTATTAAATGTTGAAAACCGCCATTATCGGTCGGTAATGGGGGTTTTCTAAGCTAAACTAGGATTACCGACCCGATAAACCGGGTTTTCCTGTGATAAACCTGGTTTACCTAAGTTTTGGTTAATTTCGCGTGCCATATGTATGTCTTCTCTTTTTCCCCTTGTGGTTGATTTTCAGGATGCTAATCCAAAAATATTATACAATTATAGTCTGTGTTTGAGGTCGATACAATGTTATATCGACCTGGGAAAAGCATATCGACCGAGGATAAAATCCGAGGTCGATATGCTTTTGCAGGTCGATATAACATCGTATCGATCTCATCCACAGACTATAATTATTTTATTATTAATTTACATGAACACTGAAAAGGACATGTATATCCTTTGTCTAAATCATCAAATTCAAGATATATTTAAATATTTCAAAAATTAATATTTGTAAATACTTCAAAAATTAATACATCTAAAAGTTTATATGCACAAATATAATTTCAATGTGTATGTACTTGTAACTGATTCTTGAAAAATACATAAAATGAATTAAATAAGATTATAAACATTCATAAACTAGATGTTGTCGGAAACGACAGCTATCCCCGCACTCCCTGTTTGACACAGAAAACAGTTGTTATACACCCTTGGCATAATTTTTTTCATTGTCTTTGAAATCTACCTATTGATAGTCATTATTGTTACTAAAAGAATTCTAGGATATATGGTTGCTAAGTAGAATTCCAAAAAATAAGTGGTCTTTGAGACTTTCAGGAAATTAAC